>VZRX01016776.1:76615-108893 GCA_013398075.1 Notiomystis cincta | reverse complement strand
GGTAGGAGACAGTTTACGTTTCCATTTTAGGAGTGAAAGTTCAGAAGTTACTTTCCAGGTCAGATCTTCAGGAATTATTCTTTTGCCTGGTTACCAAATTGGAAAAAAACATCCATACGCTTCTAAATAAGTGTCATGCCTGAATCATCCCCTCATTTGTCCACTTTCATTTAAAAATCTGGAAGAGAACAGATACCCACTTTTACTCTGATCTAAATCAGAATATAATTACATATATAATACATACATAATTACATCTTTATTCACAAAATACCTACATGATTTTAGCATATGATTAGGTCCTCTTGGAATTTAAATCTGAAAGTAGATGAGGCAAAAATGTGCTCCAGAATATTTTTTTTTTTTAAAGCTGTGTCTTCCCACTGTTATCCTAAAAATCAAAACACTTCCAGCAAACAGAAAACGGACACTTAGTAAGAGAATTTATTTTTGGGTTAGATTATGAACCTGTGACAATTTGGCATGGCACTGATTTAATTCCTATTAAGCCAGAAAGAAAGAGGTTGAGCCTTTGATGTTATTTGGCAGAGGTTTCTGCACTAAAGGAACAGCTGTTCTTGTAAAGGTTTCTGTCCCTCTGGAGTCTCACTTAAAGCAGTGGCTTAATGTAATTTTATTCCACTGAGGAAGGAAAGAGAATTAAAAAAACCAAACAGCCCAAACCAAAACAAGTCCTTTTATTAACAGGTGAACTTTGTACCTTTGGAAGATGCTTTGTCACAGTGTGGAGATCAGCCATTTTTAAGTGGCTGCCATTAGCCCCATTTGGTCAGTGGGACCAAATAATCAAAATTATACCACCAAAATAAATTACATAAAAATCAAATTTTTCATCAAAATGCTGACATATTCAGAAGTAAACTGCTGGAGTGGATGAGGACAGAAACCTCAGAGGTTAATAATATATAGGGAGGCACTTGTATCCTTCACAGAGTCTGGGCAGTGTTAGAGTAATGAACAAAATTCCACATGAGTAGAAGGAGTTGACCTGCTGTGTCAATGTATTCATTAGACCTACAGTCCCTAGAACAGCTTCTTCCCCCAAGCACTGGATTCAGCTGCTGCTTGCTGCTTCAGGAAATTCTGGCTGCCTATTTAAATTTTATCAACCAGCAATTAATTAGCAGTTTCTTACAGCAAACATCTGATAAACAAACATAAAATAAACTCACACAGCATTCCCTAATGATGGCCTCCTCTTCAAAACACACTTGAAAAGGAAAGCTAATATAAGATCTTTTAAAAAAGGAGACCAAGGAAACACTCTTCAGATTCAAGTGATTTATCCAAAGTGGAAGATGGATGGTCTTTGCACCTTTGCCAGTTGTTGGTTTATACTTGGCAAATACAAGGACCTGCAAAAGACAAACAGAGCACTAGAACTGACCACATTTCCTCCTTGCATAGGTTTTAAAAACCATCTCAGGGCTAGGAGTAGACTAAAAGCCACTTTTGTGTGAACTGCTTTAATGGCTACTTGAAAGATAAATGAAAAATGCTTATTAAGGTTATTTATTAATCATGTCTCATTCAATTTCACCCCTGGCTCTTGCCTGAGTTTTAGTGGAAATTAAGTTCTTTGAGATATAAGGAAAGCACAATACATGTGATTTCTTCTCTCTCTTGTTCTCATACATGACTTGAAACCTACAAAATATTCTCACCTTGCCAAAGAACACATCAGCAATAAGAGACATAAAGACTGTATAACACAATAGTGAAAAAAGCTATACATTTTATCTCTTCAATGCAAAGGAGACTGTCCACAATGTCAGCTGCATGATCCTTCATTTGTGATGCAGTGATGAAGTTGTAGGATGCCAAATTTGCTGCAAAGTTAAAAAAGTAATGTTTGGATCAAGTATGGTATTCTACAATTAAAAAGTGGACCAATAAGGCAAGGTGTAAGAACTGTGAGCAGTCCTCATCATTCTATTTTCCAAGCAAACATGGAATTTTGGACAGCTCATTCTCCCTGTTGAAAACTCCCTTTTCAAGGAGAGGGGGTGGAGGTGATCTAAGTCAATCATACATTTGTTGTTGTCGCCCAGCTGGAGCTGGGGGACAGCTCCAGCTCTATATTCAGAAGAGGCAGGCTGGACTGCCACGCCAGTGGCTTTGAGGTCAGATTTTGGAAAGCTGTCAGAGGATGCTTTTTTCTGTGATATATGTACATCATCCTGCAGGCTTTGTTTGCAGACAGCAGCCATTGCCTTGTGGATGCAAACAGGACTCTGCTGACAGTAATGTGTGCTCATGGCCTTGTGCAGATCCAGCAGTTTCTTGGTGATGTGAGCTTATTGGCTTCTCCAGACACAGCCGACTCCAAAGCTCAGCACACTGGGGGGATTCTCAGCACTTTCTCAGTATGCACTTTTCCCCTCTTTGGCCAGCTCTTTTCCAGTGCCTATTCCCTCACCCAGACTTACAGTCATGCACAGGCAAAGGGACTTCTAGAACATACCTCTCTAGTACTGTGTGCTTGCTGGAGATTGCTTTAGCCATCCCCAGCATTTGCTTCTCTATAAACACAAAAGTGCAACATCTGCAGGACTCAAGGGTGATGTCTGGGGACAGCACAGAGTGCTGCAGGTGTGCTCTGGCCCAGATAGGAGCAAATCCCACCAAAGAACCAGGCTGCTGCTGGAGGCAGAGAAAGCTCCTGGCAATCACAACTGCTATCAGTCAAAGTGAGAGGAGAGCAGGATCCTGCCAGCCCTGGAGGAATACAATATCTCTTATGCTGATGTTGCTGAAGTGCTCCTTTTGCTGAGAGCTGTGTGTTCCAGCCTGGCATAGTGCTGGCCCAAAGCTGGAAGACCTGTCCAAATGCACAACAATTAGAAATCTCACACAGCCAAGCCACTGGGCTTTATGTCATGAATCATAAGTCAGCTGCTGTGTTGAAGAATGGTTTTGGACTGTCATGTATGACTGTATGTTTTATCAGCTTTGCCCAGTGCTGCTGAACTCGTCATTTCTCTCCCTTTTGGAAGGAAATGCTGAAAGGCAGCACAGCTGTGAGTGCTCTGGAGGATCTAGCCATGCCAATAGCAAGAGGGGAGTTTCAGAATAGGAGCTTTAAAACTCTCCTGCCACCACAGAGTGAGGAATGATTTGATTTGCTCTGGTGGATGATCAGGCTGTACATACAAATTCATTATCTGCATTCCAGGTGTCTAGGGAGATTAGTAATTCACTCGAGTGTGTCTCTGGTGGCTGAAGAGTACATCTGAATTCCTTGCTATGTCTCCTGACTTCACAGTTGGGAACACAATCAGAAATATTAAGCAAAACCTTCCAAATGATAGTGGCAGGAATTTTGTCAATCCTGGCTTGCATGATGTGATATTGAAGCCCTAAAACATTCAAGTCTCAGATTTATATTCCACACCAGTGCCAGGAACAAGGTAGAAGGGGAATTTAAGGCACATGAAAAATAGATTGTCATCTCAGACAGACACCATGCAGTTTTGAAATTAACTCCTTGAATACCTCCCTGACTAAGACTCTCCAGGTGCCTGGACCTACTCTCCAAAATACCCCCAGTCAGACCATCCTGCAGCCCACCCCGAAGCACTGCTAATGCCCCACCTCTAAGTTTCCTGTGGGGTCAGACCTAGATCAGACCTAGAAGGTGTTGCCAGATTGCACCTCACATACAGCCATCAGATCAGGCTCCTCTGAATCTGTAGTAACATATTTGTGCTAGATAATGTCTCTGAGTAGCTACAAATCATTTACCTTAAAAGGGGATATGGAGATACTTTTCCTTAGAACAATTTATACAAGAACCTGTCTGACATATTTTCTTTTTGATGTAGCTCTCTTACTTCTCTTCCTAATTTTTAATTTCCAGAATCCATGTTCTCATGCTGTTCCAGTGGACCTTATATTCTGCACTGCTGGTGACCCCAGTGGAAAGGGAAGGGCAATACACTGCCCTGCAGGGTGAAAGAGCTGGGTCTGAACTCTCTCAAGATGAAGTAAAATTGAACCTTCATCATCCATGCAATGGCTGGATATTGTACAGCAGAGGCAGCAGTGGTGTAACTCTTGGTTCTTAATTTTTATTATCATGTCATTCAATGGGGGATGGATGCCCTGCTCACATCCTGAGGCATCAGTCTTTTCCTGTGTATTTTACAGGGAACCACGGTGTTTTTTCCAGGACTCTGTATTTCATTGAGATCCTTCAATGAACCTTGCTTTTGGTTTTTTGTGTTTATCTGCAAAAAACAACCCCAGCACTGAAATGCACTGAGTGCAACAGAGGACAAACATCACAATTTGAAAAGGTTGCCCTGTTAGTAAAATGGCATTCTATGAACACAAAATGTCTGAACACAAAGTGATCTTCATTCACTTTCTAGTAATGAGAAGTACAAGTTACTTGGGCTTTTTGATAGCAGTAGCTCTCAAATATGTATGGCCACAATTCTGAGAACAGTGAGCTATATCAACTGAGGAAGAACATTTCTCCTCAAAGCTGATACTGGTGTCAATATTCATAAATCTTTTCCAGATTCAGGCTTTAATTCATCAACCAATTCATCAGAAAGAAAACACAGTCAATAACTCCCTCATACAGAAATCTCTGGTAGCAGCTATGCTAATAATCTCTCTTGGATTTGGAAAACTTGCTCCACACAATGAGATGACATTGTAAAGAAATAAAAAACAAGCTCACTTATAAGTTTCTCTCACTTTCTTGTCTGAGCAAATGTTTCTAGCGTACCTGGAACCTTTGATTTTACCTGGTAATTACACAATGTTCTTAAAACATTGATAGCTCACTGTTCTAATTAGAAATTCACTGATAGGGAAGAAGGTCACCAGTTAAGGAGCCCTTGAATCAGATGCTTTTCTTCCAAGTCCCAGTCTTAGCATCTGAAGCAGTGACCATGTTACTGTCACCACTTTGGCTGTGCACTATGTGCACTTGGATCACAGCTCTCTCCACTCTGGACCCTGCCCTGCTACAGGCTCTGTGTGAACTGATGCTTCAGTCTCCAGTGAGTCTTGCTGAAATCACGATGGTGGCTGAGGATGAGACATGACCAAACTTCCTCATTTTAATACTTTATTAATAAAATTGTTATTGGATGAATATCAATGAATTTTAATAGATATCAGTGAATATTAATGAATAGGGGAATATTATTTTCTTTTCAACTAGGGCTAATAAAAATTTTCAGGTTCTTTTTTTCTTTCTGCAAGAAGGAAAAAATGCAATGTATTAGGATGTTTTTTTCCACTTCAAAATGTGCCCAAAAATACCTAGAAAGATTAACATTTGAAAGAGTGACTTCCTTTTGTTTTGGTTCCTTTACAAGCAAATCCTCAAATCCATACTGACAAAACTGGCTGTTTCCAGAAATCTCTTTGAAGAATAAGATACTGTCAATAATCTATGCTCTTCAATTGAATATTAGAATATCCATACACATATATATAACATATTTTACTTGTCTTTTCCTAATTTAAATAGGAGCAATTGAAAGACTTCCAAAGGTTCTTAACTTCACTGTATTTTAGACTGAATTTATGAATAAATGAAATTTGATAAAGAATTCTGAATAGTGTTCACGCATTATTAATTTTTTCCCATTTATAACTGTGTGCGAATCTCATTTTCAATTTTCTTTCATTATGGAAAAATCCCTTTCTTTTCCACATTTTTCTGTGACTTTATGGAAATTAATATTTTAAAATACAATATTCTTTCCCAGTTCCCATTGTGAAAGCAACAAAAGAAATACATACTGAGCACTGCTCCCTGGGAAGTCTGGATTTGTCTTTCCTTTTATTGAGGACATATTTTAGACTTCTTATGGCTTTCAGGAAAGCCAGTGCATCATCTTGTTTAACGGGCAGTTTTCGTAGAGCTCTTTTTTATTCTCATGCCACGATTTCTGACTGATGTGACTACACACATCTTCTGCCACCCAGACCCCCCAAGAAGCTCTTTGTATTGATGTATTTTATAAGCCCATTATATCATATTGGCCTCCAGGCATTTGAAGTAATTAAAGGAAAAGAGCTGCTGTTGGAGCAGCTCTTTGGGGATGCAGCGACCGCGAGCAGCTTGGCAAAGATGCTGCTGCACCTTTGTCAGGGTCCAAACACCCACAGCCACAGCAGCCAAGCTTTTCCTACTGTGGCAAAGCAGGGCACTGTGTAAAGAAAAACTTACAAAGGGGGTTGTGAAGGTTAAACCAGCAAGGAACAAGTCCATGTTTTCCAAAGGAATGGATCAGAATGATGATAAAGGGAACTTT
The DNA here is from genome assembly GCA_013398075.1 of Notiomystis cincta. NCBI lineage: Eukaryota > Metazoa > Chordata > Aves > Passeriformes > Notiomystidae > Notiomystis > Notiomystis cincta. The sequence continues at coordinate 102,591 of VZRX01016776.1, read as the reverse complement.
GAACATGGTGACCCATGAAACAAACTCCTGCAAAAAGAAGAAATAAGCACCTAAAGGGACCTGTAAGTGAGCACTCATTCAATCTATAGCATGAGATATTTGAACTCTGACAACCCACAGCCATTTGAAGTCTTCTTTCTGAAAGATTTATTGCAGTAAAACCCGTCTCTGGAGGATGGAAAGTTTTGAAGGTGGATAATGATCATGAACAAAAAAAAATTATTTACAATAATGTAGAACAGTAACCTATTCATTATCTTGTTATTTTTTTTGATGTGTGAGTTTTTTGTTTGATCTGTTATGGTTCTTCCCTTATCCTCCCTTCCCCAGAAAGCTACAGTTTCTCCATAGAGGAGAAAGACATCTCCAAGTTACAGATAAACAGATGCAAAAACTAGTACTGGTAGGATGTCAAGAAAGTTTTATGACCCTAAAAGCTCTGAAGCTTCTTCAAGAATTTATTATTAAAACTAGTCATAAAGTGGGCTTTTTCCCCTGCAAAATTTTGTCAAAAATGTAAAATCCAATTATGGTTTTGACTTCATTAACCCTGCATGAGGTGCTCAGTGCTCTTCTCACTTGAACAGAGATCTTGAAAGTGCAAAGAGCTGCATATGAGAGAGAATTTGAATTAAAAAAGCAGATTAGCCCTTAGAAAGCCTGTTAGTAATCTGTATCAAGAAAATATCATTAATTTCTTCTGAATGAACTTTATGTGTTAGTTAATGAAATTATTCATTAATGAATTGTTGCAGAAACTGCAGCTTTGTATCTGTAATACAATTTTTTCACTTGGAGTTCTCTATATTAAGAGAACAAAGCATATCTAGTTTGTACATTGGCTTATTTGTGCAGAATTTAGACATTAATATTTGAAAACTGATCCTGTATCCTGTTCAAGCCAGGAAATGGATTTTATATATTTATCTATATGCTGCTGAAAAGGCTCTATTTGTTACAGCTAAGGAAAGAATCTTTCTGTCAGTAACTGTATAAGGGCCAGCTGAAATAAACTGCTGCCAGCAGGCTTCAGTTGAGGCATCAGTTCAGGCCCAAATTGAGCATCCAATGTTTGTCATGATTTGGATGAGTTTCTGAAGTGTAGGATACAAGAAATTGACTGGAGTCTTTCAACCAGTATTTGTCAAAGTATTTAGTTTACTTTTCCGCCAGTTTTACTGCAAACAACGCATTAAATTACCTGATAAAAAGAAAAAAGGAGTAAAAAAAAGAAAAAAAGAAAAAGGGAAAAAGGAAAAAGAAAAAAGAAAGAAAAAAAGAAGAGCTATTTATTTTCTTTGTATACATTTAAATGGAGCAGGGACTTTTCTTCCTTTGGTCCATGACTTCTGTGTAGAGGAAAAAAGCTTTTGCATTTTCCCAGTAGTTTCCTAGAACCCAATTATCATTTGGTGTTCACTGACTCTTCGCACCCTCATCAGTATCATTAAGAGATGGTTGTCAGCTTCTTTGATAAAAGGCAGCAATTTTTACGGTAAATCTGTAAAATGCCTTTGGTTGCCAAATCTAATAAAAGCTCAAAAGGAAAAAAATATTTCTTCTAGCTGTAGGCAGCCAGCCATAAACATGCAAGATGAAGAAGAAACAAAAATGTTTTATTTTTTTCCAGTGAGCTCAATCTCAACTTCATCCTTGATAAACAAATCTTTACTTAGAAATATAACTTGTCTTACAAGTGGAAAGAACAGAAAGTCAACCAATTACTGAGCTTCACTTCTTAGCTTAAAGTCATAGAACACATAAGTGGGTTTTTTTTTCAGATTTATCTTCTATATATTCAATCAAATTCTATACATTGGATATGAAGGTCCTAACTGAAATAAAGTAATCAATGAGTTGTAAACAATGTGATCAATAAAAAATTGGTGTTTGAAGATTAAGAATCTCTAAATGACAATGGAATCAATATTAGGTAAATTCTGCTAATAAAATACATAGTGAGTTGTTAAATAACCTGGAATGAAACACTTACATGCTCCTAGATGTTTACTAATGTCTTTATTTTTCACATAACCTACATATCATAATTTTATAGTATCATGTGTCAAAATACATGGATGGGAAACCCCAGACTGAGCTCCCTTGACAACACATGCTACAGTGGCAAGAACATGAGTTGCACTTGGAAAAGAGTTCAGAAGAAGGCATATAGCTTTCAGAGGCTGAAGTTGGCACCAAAAATCATGAGAGTTTGTCCTTGCTAGTAACCTTGTGCACAGATGATGATCTTGCTTAGGATCTCTTTTAATTCAGATAGAGATGAAATAGATTATGATGCAGATGGTGGGATCAGCGAAACTGCTAAAGCCGAATTAAGCCCTTGCAGTAAAGTTTTCTACAGTATCTCTGGAAATATGTCACAGTTTAAGCCTAGCTGAAAATTGAGCACCACACAGCAGCTCACTCAACCCTCCTCTCCCCAACCAACCTGATGGAATAGTGAGGAGAATCAAAATAAAACACGTAGAGTGAGACAAGAAGAGTTTAATAGGGCAAGAAAAAGCCACGCAGACAAGCGAGGAGAGACAGGGAATGAATTCACTGCTTCCCAGGGCCAGAAGGTGTTCAGCCATTGCCAGGAGAGCAGGGCCCTATCACAGGTAAGGTGGCTTGTGATGACAAACACCATCACTCCAAATGTCCCCCCAGCTCCTCCTTCTTCCCCCCACTTTGTATACTGAGCATGATGCCATAGGGTTTGGAATATCCCTGGGGTCAGCTGGGGTCACCTGTCCTGGCTGTGCCTCTTCCCCACTTCCCATTCACCCCCAGTCCCCTTGCCAGCATGGCAGAACAAAAAGCAGGAAAGGCCTTGGCTCTGTACAAACTCTGTTCAGCAAGAACAAAACCATCTCTGTATTATCATCATGTGTCCAGCACAAATCCAAACCACAGCCTCATGCCAGCCACCATGAAGAAAGTTAACTCTACCCCAGCCAAACCCAGCATAAAATGGTAAACAGAGGTTTGAGGTCTTGTCAAAATGGAACAATTCTCTCACTCCTTTTGGGAAGTGAGATTCATCCTACAAAAATATTATCTGAACTGATTAACTGTAAGAAAAGCATCTGACTCACTAGATGAAATAATTCTTTGATCAGCTATTTACAGCTTGGAAGCAGAAGCTGGCAGACATGCTTATCTGTAATTGCTTTTTTATTGAATTTCCATATTGACTGTAATCTGTATATACATCCCCATAACTCACTGAAATGAAGGCTTAGACTTCATGACTTACTTTAACAACAGTGTAATCAGGAAGTGACAGAGAGGAAAACACAAGAGCATGACAAACTAGAACAACAAATGACAAAAAATATTCAAATACTTCTCATAAACAAAATTATTTAGGATTGCCTTATGGACTAACTGCAACTCACAGACACACTCCAGTTACAATGGGAATCTGCAGTTAACTGGATTTTTTTCCTCTGCCATAGAAGTATGAGACTGGAACACCTGCTGAGCTATCAAAATCCTCTACATGACATACTCCCTTATTATACAAAAGAATAATGCTATTTGAAAGCTCCTTCCAGCCCAGTCTATCACTAAGCACACAAACCAGAACCAAGGCTTCATCATGCTAAAATAAAACTACAGCAGGGAAACCCAATATAAATCACAGCATCCTATTCTGCATTGCACAAACAGCCCCTTTGATTCAAAGATATAAGTATTCCTGCCTCTCTTAATTAGGGCAAAGACTTATTGCAGAATAGGAACTTGAGACAGGGAGGAAAATAGGCAGGAAATAAAAAGACCATTCAGAAATATACAGTTCAGTAGTTTCCAGAATGTATTAGTATTTTCATTACCTTCTTGTTTGAATCCTCCATGAATCTCTAGATTATTTCTTTCAGCACAGATGACTATAAAAAAATCAGGCCATAAAGGAAAGCATAACCTTCCAATCCTCGCTTTTTTTCTTATTTTCAATGCTTTCCCTTGACACTTAGGGACCTACCATTGGGATATTGTTGAGGCAGCTATGGGTATAAAATGCTTTAAAATGTCTTGCTTCAAAAATAAGAAGTGCAGGCCTCCCTAATTTTAATAACTTATTTCCCTGTTCCAATTTTAGTTAATTTGTGTCTCATGGGTCACAACTAGAGGCTTTTTTTGCCATACCCATTTCCTCCTACAGGAGGTGTTCACAAGGTCTTATTGCAGAGGGAGACACTTGTGAGGCTGACAGCACCATTGCATTGCTACTGCAACGTGCCTTACTCCAGTAATTTCAGTGACCTTACATCTATTTTCCATCTCACTCAATTTCTTTTATCTGTGCAAATCATAGTAGTGATTACACAAAGGTACTCTGTCATCAACATTTTTTAAGTTGACATTTAAAAAAATTCATAGTTTTTCTGTGGAAGATGCCAGATGTGCTAGAATAAATAGCAGAATAGTATAGCAGTAAATGCTATATTTTTTAATACAGCCTGCACTTACAGGATATATATGCACATAATGAATTTATAAATACATATAATTGCACATGTTCAACTCCATGCCTGTTCCTTTTGAAAGCTGGTCTGCAGTTTGAGAATAAAGTGATCAAGAAGTGAATTATGTGGGCACCTTGTCCTTTGCTATAGAATTCAGGATTTAAAATGGTTTTAAAAGTCATGGGGAAAATGAACAAAATCCATCCCAACCTGATCTCTGAATAAAAAACTTTCTTTGCAGATACTAAAATGGGTACAAATGTACCCAGAGCCAAAGAATCTAATCTAATTCTGAATCTAATTCAATATATAGTCTTTGTTGGGGTATCTTGCTATACTTAATTTTTGTTTCTTGCTCTATTTCCTAAATGATAAAAACCTCTTTTAAAAATTACAGGAGCAGGATGGAGCAGCATGGGGCAGCTCCTGTGTTATGGCAGACCCTGTTTTGGAGCATTTTTAAGAGCTCATATAACGTTTCTCACAGAAATTGCCACTGCTGCTCTAAGATCTACTTGATGTTTCACAGAGTATCTTGATTACACAAGTATAGTCTAAGCACACTTATATTTGTGGGTCTGATCTCCATGTATCTAATCACAGCCTATACTCCTTGCATTCTTGATTGGCAATCAGCTGCGTTAAAGCAGAATTTGAGAAATTACAGGAAGTCTAGTTGTTGGATCAAGGAGAAGAGATACAAACCCTCTGTGAATACCTGATGAATGGAAGAGCCTGGGACAAGACAGAGATGTGAAGAAATAATTCACCCTCCACAGGGAGTAATGAAGAGGAAAGTAATTCTGAGGCCCAAAACAAGATCAAGAAACAGAAAGGAGAATATTTTTGAAGACATCAAAGCTGAAGTTAAAATATTCATGATTCATTAATATTTAGAGCATAACGTTCCTTGAAAGGTAAAACAAAAACTTTGGTTAAAACATCTAATTACTGCAGAATATTTGAAGCCAGAGACCTTATGTTAATCTGTAGCAGACAGCCCTTACCACAGCTCATCTAAAACCCAGTCAGTCTCAGGTCTGACCAGCAATAATCATGGTAGATAATAATAACAACAATGGTATACATAATAACCATCTAAAGGCAGGTAATGCTGTGCTAAGGGGTGGCCAAGAGCCTATGAATGTGTCTTTTTGAAGACTGCAAACACTCTGGCAAATAAAATGTCAATGTTTTATTAGGAGCAATATGCTCCTAATCAGGATCAAGATGAGCTGTGACGAAAAATACCAGTTTTGAAAGGATCCCACAGCCTTGCCATAAAATATGCATTTCATTTTAACAACTGGAGGAAAAGATAAAATTGAATTACTCATCACCCCACTGAAAGAGAAGCAGCAAATTCATCCATATTAAAACCACCCCAAGTATGTCTGTGACTTTTAAAATGAGCCCACATTGCTCCAAAAGCATTGTAGGTGGATTCATGATGCAGGCAGACATCATCCATCCACCCTGCACCCTCCCAGGCCCAACATCCCCTCAGCAGCAGGACAGAAACCTGCCAGAGGAGATTCTGAGCTTCCAGAGCATAAAGAGACTTTCACTTCTGGGATATCAGCGTCAGCTGGCAGCATCTGAAAACTCCTTGCATGGAAATGCAGTCTAAAAGAGTCTGAAAAAGAGACACTGTGGCATCCTGCTCCAGTAATACCGTGGTGGTTTGCATGGAATTTCCCTGTGACAATGTCAGTGGTCACCAAGGATCATAGATCTGTTGAGAGATCAAACCTGAACCAAACCACACTGAATTTTTACAGTTTTTTTTTTTAAAAATTCATTGCAAAGTGCCATTTCTCTGTGTATATCAGCCAGTGAATCACAGACTTTATTTTCACCTCATTTTATTGATTTTTCCAAAGATAGACCACAGCAAATTGATATAATGTGAAAATTTCTCCACTGTATCTTTTATATTAAAACAAAGCAAATACCTCTGAGATACAAAATCAATTAAAAATGAATGAACCAACATGTAAGGAACAAACTGGTAACAAAATATTTGTACTTAGTTAATGCATACATGAAGTTGTGAATCGACAAAATAAAATAAAATAACAAAATTCCCTGACTCCTGAAATAAAGTGTTTCCTCCTCTGCAATAAATATTCAGGCATTTGCATGTCATTAAACGAGTAGTTTAGAAAACTGCAAAGAGAACAGGCAGGAAGAAAATTGCAGTCTCGATACAGCTGTACCTCAGCAGAGGAATACCCCACAGTCCACTTTCAGACAATAATGCATAATATTGTATTTCAGATAACCCATCAGAGAATCATGGAACTGTAAAATGGTTTGGGTTGGGAGAGACCTTCAGGATCATCTAGTTCCAACCCCCCTGACATAAGCAGGGACACCTTTGATTAGACCAAGTTGCTCAAAGCCTCATCCAGCCAGGACTTGAACATTTCCAAGGATGGGGCATCCACAGCTTCTCTGGTCAACCTGTTCCAATGCCCCACCACACAACACAGAAGTTATTATCTGAAGACATGGTAGCAAAAAAAAAGCTGCTAATTAAAAAGGAACAAATCCCTATTTGCTCCAGTTTACAATTGATATTCTTTTTTAATTTCTCTATTTTGAGATTTGTTGTTTTATGATCAATGTCACTGTTTGCATTAGGGGGCAAGATATGTCCCTGCATTGATTAAAGTTTGTCAAGGGAATAAGCAGAGGGCAGTAGCCCTGAAAAATTGTGTTCTTTGTAATTTAAGCAGAAGCTTGAGAAATCAATCTTTTTTCCATTGTATTTAATGCGACTTTTCAGGTTTACAACTCTTTGATGATCTGACCCTGAAAGCCAAAAGGAAATAGCTGAATATTGAAAAATGGAAGAATGCAAGTAAATATTGTGGTGTCTTGCAACACAGTTCCATCCCTTTCAGTGAAAAAATCTATTGATAAAATGTGACCAAATCTGCAGAAACAGAACGTGCACATGATGTGTCCTTAGTGCCATCCAACCTGCACACAGCAGGGTCAGCTGGCAGCAGGATGCTCACACAAGAGAGAAAGGAGACAACTGGTACCTTGTAACAGCATGGGACAAATGGAAGCTAAAAACATTTATTTAAAATTAATGTAACATAAGAAAAAATGAATTTCAAAGACATGCCTTTTTGTTGGCTCAGCTGCTTTTTCCTTCATCAAACTGATCACACAATAACATGAGCAGTGTGATGCCATCTTGGCACTGGGTTTCCTAACAAAATGAAATGAACAGAAGATAAATTGGACATAAGCATAAATATTTTGGTGGGGTTTTTTTCTAAAGGAAGTGAGAAAGCCTTTATTTGAGCAGCGGTGTTTGTATTCAATTAGCATTTTAATCTGAGATTTTAAAACTGCCAAGGTAATGTTGTCAGACATTAAAGTTAATTGAAAGCCAATACCCTACAAAGTTTTTCTTAATGCAGAAAGTCATTATTCTAGTGTTCCTTCTCAAAGTGGTCAGCTGCTTCCTGGTCTGTGCTGTGAGTGGAAATCCATACTAGAAGCTGCAGACTAGTTTGCTTCCTCGGAAAGGCACATTAGAATTAGTACACTGAATAAGTGGCAGCAGGTATGGATTGGCAATGTGGATGATAAACCAGATTCTCAGTGTTTATGGTTAGAGATACAAGTGAGAGTGAGGGGAGCAGTCTGGGTTTGTTTCTCACTTTCTTGTGTTTACAAGATACTTCACTTATAAAAGGACAAGTACTAAATAAAACATTAACAATTGTCCAGTTATTTTAAGTTTTATAAGCATGTAGTGAAAATAGCTTTCAGAAAATCTAATTTTGAAACCTTTGTAAACTGTATTTTATGTTAGACTAGATAATACAGTTGGAAAAAGGAGAATGTTTTTCTATGTTTAAAGAAAATCACATATTATATGATAGAAGACACAGTTTTGAGTAAAGCACAAATTATGCTGAGTTGGAGGGGTGATGTTAATCAAATTAAGACAGCTTGAGAGAGAAGGATAACTAGCATTTGGGGAGATGGAGTAGATATGGTGTACAGAAAAAAACAAAACAGAATGCAGCTTTTACATAGCCCTGTGGGACCACAGGATATAGCAATTTATATATAAAATTTATCCAGAGTTGAACTCCCAAACTGTACATCTCACAGAAAAAAAGCCCTTTTGGATAATTCTCTTATGATACATTTGATAAAAGTACATCATAATAATACCTACATCCCAAGAGAATAAACCCATTGAACAAGATTATATGATCTCACTTACCTGAGTCTGAGTTACAAACCAAGTAAGATTCCCATACCCATTCAAAATTTTAATTTTGGGGCAAAATGCACAAACAACTGGTTTAAAAGTAATCAGAGGGTAGAATTTCATTTAGTTATATGAAAATAGAATTCTCAACCACTAAGTTTTATCTCCTTTTTTTTTTAAGTTTAATGAATTCTGAAAACAATTGCAAAACTGAATTACTTCATGTATCATTTCTGCTGCAAGAAAGTGAGGGTTATATAAACCTGTGACAGATTAGATAAACTTATATTGCAAAAACTGTTCTGCAAGTTATCAAATCCCTTTCCGATCTGCTCTGTGGATTTAATAAATACGTCTGGACAGGAAGAATTTCCAGTCTCTTTAAAGTGTATCCTACTCCATACATTTCCGACTGCCCAGAAGAGGACGTCTTGTGACACATTTATTACAAAAACTTGAATACCTAATAGCATCAACATTTACAGATTTGCTTTACTCATATAGCCGAATAGTATTTGATTCTACATTAAAATCCAGACAGGCAGAATTCAGTGCCATGAACTGATTGACTCTCAGATCTCATTCTCAAAGGTATTTGCGTCAAAGGTATTTAAAAAAATACAGAGAAGGATGCTGAGAGTAACCCCAGTGAAAACAGTGGTAACAACAATGAAATTGAAAGCAACATTATGCTTACTGTGTTTCTCCTTTAAAGGATTTCTCCTTCACAGGATTTCTCCTTCAAAGGATTTCTCCTCCAGTGTTCCAGGGTTGAAGTATCAAAACTATACCACCGTTGTCTACAGGCAGTGGTAGCAACAGATCCCAGCTCCTACTGATTCCATGTCCTGCTCCTCCTGTCCACCTCCACCCACATGCAGTATCACTGAAGCTGTTCTGTATTGTGCCTCCCAGGGTGCCTCCAGCTCCACCAAATGCTCCACATCTACTGAGATGAGTAAGTGGAAACATAGTTAGGACTGGTTCAAAGCTAGAGCTACTAAATGGTCTGTTGCTCCTCTTAAAGATTTATATTTGACAGAACTAAATCATTTCCTTTGGTGGTATGACGCATTTGGGTCTCACCTGTCTACCCAGTCACCAGTCCTCATCACAGTTTTTAGAACTGAACATTGTGGAGCATCCTATCCACTATCAACTTTGGCTGAAATTAACTAATTACTTTAAATACTACATAAGATAGAGAAATGGGCTAACAAATTGAGAAACTGAATCTTCTTCTTTCAGGGAGAAGTTATACAAAATATGCTCAGGCATCTTCACACTTCCCTGTTACAATTCACTTTCTCTGATTGTAACTGCAGCTCACCATCATCAGCACAGAAGACCTCAAAAATCTAGAAGCATCCTTGCTGTCCACCTGACTGGCTCAGGCTTCAACAGTTTTCACATCTTCATTCCATATAAAATACGAACCCTACAAAGTAATTTTTGATTGCTAGGTGAAGGACAGAGGCTGAAGGCCAGACAGCATTAGCTTTTGTTTATACATTGCTAATCTTGCAAAACACTTAATTACTGACCAAATATCTAAGACACTATACATCCCATCATTGACTGAGGGCCACACACTTTCAAAGTTCAAGGTTCAGATATACAAGATGTCTGTCTTACTAGCAAAGATAGGCCCTGGCCTCTCTGAGCACCCTGTAATGGAGATGATGAAGACAGAACACCAGCTGGAGGTAAAATTTCCAAGGAAAAAGAAAATATGGTGACATTTACAGATTTGTATAGAGGATGTTTTTCTTAGTATTTTCTTGATTATGCCATTTTTTCTATTTACTTGGGATAGTACCATGTCCTGAACATAAAAAAAATAAGTGATAAAAGGGGTTTGATGACAGCATTTTGAAGGACAGAATGGAAACTGTAATGGCAGAGGGCTCATTAAAGAACAGTAGCATGGAGAAAGGCTCAGAAGTACTTGGGGGGAAAGGAAATGTGAAATGAAACGATAATAAATAAACTGAAGGTGGCTGAAAGTACCTAGATAGAGCCAGGGCCACGGAAGGCTCTCTGATCACCAGGGTATGTGCTCTGAAAATCTCCTTTAGTATCACAAGCATCAGTGGGTTCAGGCCCTGTGCTTGTGCTTCTGGTGACAGTAGCACATCACCACCAGGTAAGTATTTAACTGCTTAACATAAGGTGCAAATTCCTATAATGCACTAAAGAGAGTTATTTTTGATTACAGAAGGGGACTTTTGCTGCCAGAGCAGTTACATCTCTATAGATAGACCTAAGCACTTTAGTGAGAAGCTAGTGTCTGTAAAAGTTTGACTCTGGGCCAAGCTGGGCAGTTCTTCAGCTACCTTCAGCATCCTGCCACAGCTCGAGCACTGCTTCTTCTTTATGGAATTCCCACAAAGCTGAAATAAAAATCTTTTAGTTAAGCCTTTTAGTCTGCTGTTCAGGCTGAAGATTCTAGGAATGTATGCATCAAAGTTAGAAACAGCTCAAGATCTTAAATCAGGTCTGAAAAAAGGCTCTAAACCTAAATGAGCCTGTTCTGAAAGGGGCTCCATAGACCAGGAAACCCAATGGAAAGAACACTGACTACATACATGTCAGTCAATCAGAGGCAGCCCTGTTTATCATTAATCAAGATCTTGTCAGGAGGCTCTTGTGGGCAACTTACTTCGTTGGAAATTAAGTCTGAAATGGGTCAGATCATAGCTTCAATGTATATAAATTTATAGTGAAGAAAGAGAATGAGGAGGAAGTACTCTGGGAACCAGAGCAGAGATTCCCCTGCAGTCAGTGGTGAAGATCATGGTGAAGCAGTGGTGCCCCCAGAGCCCAGCCCATGGAGGCCATGGTGGAGCAGAGATCCACCTGCAGCCAGTGGAGGACCCCACTCTGGAGCAAGTGAAGGCCCAAAGGAGGTTGTGATCCCATGGGAAGCCCATGCTGGAGCAGGCTCCTGGCTGGACCTGTGTACCTGTGGAGACAGGACTCCATGCTGGAGGAGTTTGTTGGCAGGCCTTGTGAGCCTGTGGAAGGGACTGGAGCTGGAGCAGTCTGTTTCTGAAGAACTGGAGCCCCTGGGAAGGCCCCATGTTGGAGCAGGGGAAGACTGGGAGGAGGAAGCAGCGACAGAAAGAATTTCATGGATTCGTTCCAGCCTCCAGTTCTCATCCCCCTGCACTGCTGAGAGGAGTAGAGAGTCAGGAATGTTACAAATAAAGTAAAGCCTGGGGAGAGGAGAGGGGTGGGGAAAGGCATTTTTAATTTTTGGTTTTTCTTCGCATTATCCTACTCTGATTAGGTTGGTAATAAATTAAACTAATTTCCCCAAGCTGAGTCTGGTTTGCCTGGGATCATAACTCCTGACTGGTCTCTCCCTGCCCTTGTCTCAACCCATGAGCCTTTTGTTATATTGTCTCTCCTCTGTCCTGCTGAAAAGGTGAGTGAAAGAGCAGCTTTGGCGTGCAGCTGGTGTCCAACCAGCGTCAACCCACCATATTCCTTTCACACTAATCTTCTAGGATGCTTGTTAGAAACAAGCACTTAAAATCCCAAGAAGAAGTGTCCTACCTGTGATGCTTTGACTTGGGCAATCAGTGTCACATCTTTTTTTTTTTAAATGCCTTAGATATGTAAGTATACAGATCTGACAGGTCTGATTTATGCATCTCTTATGAGAATTGAGATCCACGTTGAATTAACTTCAGTAACACACAAAATAATCAATGTAATTCCCAGTTTTATCCTCAGCTTGGTTGTGTTGAGGGTTGAAATATGAAACCTGCAGAAATACTACCTTCACAGCTCTCCTGCTCTCTGCCTCTCCATGCAAACGCCCCCATTTCCTACAGCAGCTCTAGGGCACAATTCTGCCCAAAGGGAGACCAATCCTCAGCAAAGCCACATGTGAGCCTCTGCACCCTAATAGACCCACATTCAGAGAATTTAGGACACAGGAGGGAAGATGTGCACCACAGCCATGTTCTCATTAAGCACCCTATCTACCTTTTGTGGAACGTATTAGGTTACAATCCAATGGCCAGAAAGTCTCTGAGGCCAACACAGAATAGTTTTCCTGTCACACCATGTCCTGGGTATAAACTAAACAGAGAGTAGTCTGTCTATAAACCAAAACCTGTTTTCAGTTCTTCTCTAAAATGTAGAAACGCTACCCGGGAAGGGAATTTTTTACTGTTTGTAGGATATATCTAATTTGTTACCACTTCAAGGACTGTAATATTTAGTTTTTGTACACTTTTGAAAGTTAGGTTGAATATGTTTTTGTTCGTGAAAACAATTCCAAGAAATGTAAAAATGTAGATACGTAGCAGCCTTAGAAAAAATATTTTAGCAACAAACAGGCAAAGGTAAGATTCAGTTTTAGAGCCATCAGCTCCTCATCTTTTTAGTGCTGTGCCAGAATTTCATGATTACTCTGTATGAACAGAGAAAAATACACCAGTGAAGGGTGAGCTTAGCCTCAAAATCTTACCTGGCACACAGGGTGCTTGAGTGGATGGAGCCTTCGACTAGGACAACACTAAATCCTGGGAGTGCCAGAGATGGGTTTATTAGGGAAAAATCCCCAATCAGTTATCTGATTTCTGCTGGGAACTGACAACTTGATTCTGCCATTCTTAATATAAGTATTTTATTTGGTAGGACAGTATTACTGAATTTAAGCATGCAACTGGATGAAATCTCTTGATTTCTTGAAAAGATGAGTCTTGATCCTCTGCAAAAACAATGTCCTTTCAGTGACTACAGACAAAAATCTTCCAGCCACAGTCACTAACAGTAGAAATGGGACTTGGAAGTATAAAGAGATGACATACACACATCTGATGAATATAGACCTGTGTTTACAAAAGTACACACTTCATATACTCACTTTCTGTACAGAGTTGTTTTCTGTTCAACATTTCTGTGTTGTTTAAAAAGTCATTTCAACTTACATGCTGAAAATGAGACTCTGGAGACTACTGAGCTGATGGTGTGTGCCTGTTACTGAGGATGAAAGAATAAACTACATCTTGCAAATATAATGATATAAATAAAAGTCATTCTTATACAGAAAGAGGTTGATCTGCATTACTTTTAAAACAAACATGAAAATAAAGTGAACAAGAGGATGGGCAATGAATTCAAAATTAGCTGGAAGATACCATCTAATGAAGTAGCAAATCAAAAGAAATGAGCAAAAAACTGTAGTGCTTTTGCGGTTCATCCTAAATGTCCAGGTATAACAATAATAAGCAATACAACAATGGATTTTTTGCAATTAACTTCCTAGAATATCATAAATTTGGAATAATGTATTTCAAATATATTCTTACTTGTCTTACAAAAATAGAGATGGAGAGCTACTTGAAGGAATGAAATAATTTCATATGTTCTTCAGCCATATCTATTTTAATCATTAATTTTTTAAAGCTTTAGCAGTGGGACTGACAAAGGGGTTTGAAATACATATCCAATCCCTAGCAAGGAATGGGCTGCTAACTCCTGCTTTAGATTATGCAATTCCATTATTCAAATGCCTATTTCCATTTCCTTCAAGTCAGCTAGGTGAAATACAGTGTGTTCAATCTCACCCTCTGGTTGATAGGCATTGTCACAGCACTGCAATTTAAAGGTTGCAAATATTTCAAGAAGCTGATTTAGTCCACTCAAAATGTACAGGTGCTTTGAGTATTTTTTTTTCACTCCTGTGGGAAGCACTGCAATAGATTTTCTGGGCAGATAGTAGATTCTGCATCACAAGAAAAATTTAAAACCAGACTAGATGAGTACAACAGAATTATAGAATTGTTCACAGGAAGTATAATTTTCACTTTAGACCTGTTTTCGCAGGATCCTGACTAACAGAGTTTTGAAGACCTCCATATTCACTTCCACCATGAAAAAGTCCTTATAGCCTGTGAGAATGTATCTTTTTGTAGATCATCATTGTTGCCTCATGTCTTCTAGATGTGCCAGTGGGAGCAAAGTCTAGTTTCATTTTCACTGTAATACACCTTTAGGTAGTTGGAGACAAATATCAGGTCCCTCTGTAGTCTTCTCTTCTCCAGGCTGAGCAAAACCAGCTCCCTCCGTGCTCCATCTCCAGAGCACTGCAGAGGTTTTCTTCTGGACTCTCAAAATTGTCATTCCACCTCTTGTAAGTCCACCTTACAAGAGACAGATCTGGACACAGCACTCCCAATGTGGCCTTGGGAGTGCCTTGACCTCCTGGTTTTGTTCATTGCTTGCAAGGACACTCTGCTGACTGGTGTTAAACTTCCTGTCCACCAAGGTACCCAGGCCTGGTCCCCACCTGCCCAGTTTGCACCCAGCCACATTATTCTGTCTAGTATGGAATTATTAATGTATATTCATTTATTAAATATATATAGAATGGAAGAGTCTTTATATGATATTTATATTTAGATGTATGTATGCAAGCTGATTTGGAACAATTTTTTTTTTTTCTGGAGCCTTTTATGACTTTTCTTGCTTTACTATTATGACATACTTGCTTTACTATTTGGTGTAATACTGAACACAAAAGCAGATAAACTCTCCTGCTTTGCATACAGAAGTAGGTAAACCATTTATAGCCTTAAGTGAATAAAATATTTTCACCTGGTTTTACCCTGAACTTGAATGCTGTTGTGCTTTAGAGTGGAATAAGAAAATATATGGGCCATTTATTACATACATGGACCTGAGTATCTTCAGTTATATTTTAAGTTTTATCAACCAGTTCTTGAAAATCACTTTTTCTGTTAATGGATTCTCAATTTAACATGCACTTCCTAATAGTTCACAGACCTTTGGAAGATCTCAGAGGGATTTAAATGCAGTAATCAACAGTAAGTAGCAAAATGACCTGCTCTTACGCAAAGCATAGCTGAGTCACAGCAAGTTTTTATCAGTGGCAGCTCTGTGTTGAAAGTCTTTAAAGTCATCAGCTTTTCTAAATCGTGCTGGCAGGTGACTTTTTTTCTTACGTCTAACACACAATGTGCAATACCCAGAGTTGTTTTTAAAAGGATAGCTAGGAAATGAGAATATTATTCCTAGTGTTTCTTCAGTACCTTGTTTTTTACCTATTACATGGTTATGGAGAAGTCTCCGAGAGCAGATACTGACACTAGCTCTGAAAATAGAAGTTTTGCTCTTTGGCACAGATTTTTCAATTTAGATTCCCAAGAATTTGCTGTTTGGAGACAACTCCTGAAGTAAGGAGGACAATGAAGGAGAAAGACCTTGGGGATGTTTCCAAGGGCACTAGGGGATTGATTCCATTGCTGAAGTATCTAAATACTTCATATATTTATTCTTCTAGAGCTGGTGGACAGACAAGAGTTTATTAAAGGAAAGAAAGGGAACAAGAGATAAAGCGTTAAGCAGCTCAAGGCCTCTCTTCTCATCTCCATTGGAACTGTCAAAATGAGTTCATTTCTCACTCAAGAGGCAGAGTTCTAACAGGAGATTCTGAAATATTTTTTACCAAGTATCTCCCAACTCAGGCAAGCACTTGAGAAAGTTTGCAGAGAAAGCTTCTTTCTGTTCCTATCACATCATCACCACGGCTGTCAAAGCTTCACATAATATTTGGCATTCTGGACTGGTGGGTCAGAATCTACCTGTGCTACCAGCTATGTAATTCTACAACTGACAGTACCTTATCACCTCCACACAGCTACATTATGGGGTACAAATATTGTGCTAGGATGTGTTTTCCACACTTCTGTATGAAGGAGGGTGATGATGACCAACCAGTTTGGCTGTCACTCAAACCTGTCTGTGATTATCTTCTGCAGCAGATCACCAAAAAATAGGACTGAAAAGAATCTGGAGAGGAGCCAGTTTATCTCTCTGCCTAATCCATGATGGCAGCTGCCAAGTAGCTGCAATGCCTGGTGGAAGTTCACCATTGCACCCCTGATACCAACTGAACCAGGGAGCTGCTGCAAGAAATTTTAATGCGCTTTGTGGCCTACACCTTGTTTTACTTTGCCTGGAAAACAGGGTAGGGAATGGGAAGGAGATTATTAGGAATGGGAAGGAGATGATTATTTGGTCTGAGAGGATTGGGGCACAGCAAGGACTTACCCAGTCATAGGAGATCAGACTGTCCTGCAATACAAACTGTTTTGGACTCTATGGGGTCCTCTTCAGATCTTCCAGTGAGAAAGATATGACACCTTACAGATAATCTATTCCTCTCCTTCACCCTCCTCACCACCAACAAAACCTCCCTGGTATGTATCCCTAAATCTTGGTTACTCAAAGTTAATACCATGACATCTGACTTCTTACCTGCAGCAATAAAACAAGTATTATAAATTTCAGGAGTCATTCAAAAGTTAAAAGTGCCCACCCAAATCCATTCACCAAGAAGAAACTCTACTTTAAAACATAGTTAACTAACAAGCAAAATTTGAAACCAGGAAATTTTTTGATTTATTTGCATTAGACCAAAAAATGGCCACAGCCACATGCCTCTTAATAATTTAAAGAAAAATGTAAAACAACTAGGATATTCCTAGCCACAAAATTAGTTCTGAAGTAAATTTCAAATGTCATTCTTTAAAACATCCAATATATACATTTTTAAAATAATATTTTATTATTTTAAACACTTATACTATGAATTATACAGATTTTCTAGTGATTTGAGAACTAATTTTCTTCATAGCCTACTGTACCCTATGAAAAATTGTACCCTATGAAAAACCCTAATGTCTCCAAATTTCTGATTATTTTCTACTGAAACAGGATAGATATTTATAAATAACATTTTCTCACTCCCCACAGAATCATTAGTTAATCAAATCTCTCTCCAGCCCAGGGCTCTAGATATGAGACATCAATTAGGGTACAACAGCATTACTGACTGTGTGTTTGAGATGCTGCATATTCCATGTCCCTGTTTTCCTCCAGTTTTTTACAAAAACCTGTGAAGGTTGCTCCCCTAGCTAACTGCCCTTTAAATTTAGTCTTTTTTTCTTTTTTCTTTTTTCTTTTTTTTTTTTTTATGTCTGGATGCCTCAGAGTCAGCTTTGTTTAAATTAGGCTGGCCATTTTCGTCTTTTACATTTGGTGTTTAAAATGTGAGAGTGAGCAGAAACCCTTCATTCCCAGGGACAAGGGGCATGAGAGATCCTTGCTGCTGCCAGGTTTCTGGCTCACAGCCAGCACCCACCTCCTTTTCCCAGGACAGGACCAAGAGCACCCTGGTGGTGTGAGAGGAAACAATCCAAACCCAGCACTCCACAGCACCTGCAGGAAGCACCTGATTGCCTCTATCTTGTGCCTGAGAGCAGCAGCTCCTGCTGAGTTCCTGCTGGCATTCTGAGTGCAGCCACGCTCTTCTCCCACAGAGGGTGAAAATAGGTCTAAATTCACATTGAAATGGGTGGTATGAAATGCCACCCTATTATGCTTCAGTCAGCCCCTGGATCATGCCACGCTACTGATTCAGGCAGTGAAACTTGTCTTCTCACTGATGCAAATCAGACAAAACCACTTGGAAATCACACCTAAATAAAACAACAATATGTATCAGGATGAGTAACCCTTACAAAATAACTCCTGAATTCCATTTGCAAAAGCTGGGACAGTCAGCCAGCCATCAGCACCAAGGAAGAAAGAAACCTGGCAGAGATGCCTTTCCAGCTGACACATTCTGAGATGCTACAAGGAGTGGAGCAAGAGCATTATCAAATGTTTGTGGGGATTCCATTCTTCTGCTGACAAGTACTGCAAAGACATTTTAATGCCACTCAGTTTTGCATACACTTTGCTTGGAAATGTGTTCATGGAGTACACCAGTTAAATGCTCATTTAAAGTCACCAGCTTTTACTATGACAGAAACTGTCTGCATTACCCAGTATTTTTCCTCAAAACAGCAACAACAAATCTTTCTGTATGAGCCATACTGAGGTCAGCTGACAGGGTAAAATAATGCTAAGTAGCAACAAGAAAGAATTGTATTTGTGAACCATAAAACACAAATGCTACACAGCTAATTCTGAGGGCCAGGGCATGATGGGAGGGCCAGAAAGAGAGAGACCACATGCTGAAGGCAGCTGACAGAGGTGACAAATGCATTCATTTGGGCTTTCAAAAGCAAGAAGAGTTGGGAGACCTCTAGAGGCAAATACAGGCTGACTGAAGCATTTCTTGGGCTCTCCTTGATTTGGCTGTGCTCTCCCTGGTAGTTTCCATACCAACTGTCCATAGCAGGACACAAAGAGTAGTTGTGGGTCAGGAATCACAAAACATCTTCATGTAGGAAAAAAAAAGGACTTAGGCCATGAAAAACTATGAAGCAATGAAATGGTGATGGATGAATATATTCTGTTCCCAGTGAACTCAGTGTTAGATTGGGCATAGGCTTCAGGGGAATTGGGACTCAAGGGGAGAGACTGGATATATAATCTCATTTGGAGATCTGGTATTAAGTAACAAGGAACATCACTGATACAATCTCCAGCCCTATCATTTTAAGGAAGAAGAAAACAGAACCCTGATTTAATTCAAGTAAATGAATTTTTATGCTGCATTGGAAGCTGTGCTTTTCTTGTATTTTGGGGCTGGTATTCTTTTGGTTAGTTGGTTCAGTGCTTTTTTGTTTTCCTCCACAAGTAGATACACCAAAATCTTGAAAAGAAATAAGTACTAGTAGACTTTGTACTAGGCAAGAATGCCTATAAAATGACTAAATTCCATCAACCTAGAGAGCAGAGTAGGAGGAGATTTCTCTCCTCCCCGGTCTTCCTTCTCAATGTTGTATTTTGTCCAGTTCCACATTTACAACTCATATTCCTCACAAATTATGGTTTAATAAATATGGAAATAATATCAGTGTTAAACATTTTATTTATGTATTAAAAGTTACTGACTCTCAGTTTCCAACTCAACTTCTAAGGACCCATGCTTGTAGAGACATGTGGTGGGCCCAGTTCCATGCCTCAACAAAATTCATCAATCAGTAGGAAAACTCAGCTTGCAAAGTGAGTTCAGTGATGCTACACTGAGAAAAATGATGCCAGCCTCACAAAAGATCAGGATTTGCATAAGATTAACATGCAGTCAGACTGGTCCCACCACATCTCTGATAATGTCCTTAGAATTCCCTCTGTTTAGAAAAGGTGTATGGAGATTATAATTATTGAATTCACACCATGGGACCAGAAATTTTAAGCACATCTCTCTCAAATTTTCTTCTGTGATTTGCAGCCTTTTTTGAGTATCCAGCTAACATTTAACTTGTGTTCATAGTTCAGGGGAGAAGATTATACTGGGCAACAAATGGATCAATATTATCAAAGAATTAAGATATAATTCTGTATATGTGTACACCTGAGTAGTGTGGAGAGAGGTGACAATCCTGGGTGTATTTGCTGCCTGAATTTGAATTATTTTCACGTTCTGTACAACTGTAAGTGACAAAAATCTGTCTGTGAAGAATTCGAAAAGAAGAACCTTGTTAAACCCCTGTGAGATGAAGCACAACACAGAACATAACAGTATGGAAAACTATGCCATATCTTTATTTTTAGGACCTGGCAGCAAAAAGTGACAGCTTAAGAAAGGTTTCAGCATAAAAAAATGCTAAAACAACACCATACAGGAAGCTACAACAGAAGATATACTTTTCAGTTGCAATTTATTGTCTGAGACATTTGTTATTTATGTAAAAATTTCAGATTTTTCACTTATTGGCATCTGAGAGAAACCTTTATATCTTTTTTCCAAATCTGTTCTACAGACAAGGTCCAAAACACAAACAGGAAAGAAGTTGTGGGCCAAGACTGAAATGCATTGGCAATCTTCTGATTGAAAACTTATAATATTTTTGCTTTTTGATATTCATCAATAACTAAAATGACTGGTTTGGACTTATGAAGGTGACAACTCCCTCATCTCCTCTCTTTCTAGAATTTATTTTTCACTCTGAAATAGCAGAGTGTTTAAAAACAAAACACAGAGGAGTATTTTAGTCACAACTGCCTCAAAGACTTCATGATGACAAGAAGAGCTAAGGAGAGGGTTGTACCTCAAAGCCATAGAACATATCAAGAATAGAAATAGAAAAAAAAGTGACAGACAAAATGAGGTTCCTCTGGGAGACCTTGTTGCATTTAACTGTCTGGACCCTCTAGAGCCAAGCAGCTCTGGTCCCTGTCCCTGTCTGTGTTTCAGATGACTGAAGCAGCAGCAGCCTGACAGTGCTCTTTGAGGAACACAGGACGGATCTAGGACCTCTTCGTGCGGTTTCACTTCCGTACCAGGAGGAAAGGAGGTGCAGTTAAGGGAGACCTCAGATGCAGAGCCATCTGTGCCTCTGCTGTACAAAGTGAATCAGTAGGCTCAGATGAAGGTAAGCAACATTTTCATGCTCAGACATTTCCCTCAAGACTTGCGTTCTGTGATTTGCAGCTCTCTCTGAGCATCTGATCCTCAATAACCATGTTTAGTTTCTATTAGAAGTTTGGTTGGTGAGATTAAAATGGGCAGCTGTTACAGGAAAAACAGTGTCAAACATATTCAATTACTACCCATACTGGAATAAATATGTCACTCGTGTGCATGTGTGAGGAGAAGTGAGAGGAGAATAACACTGGAAGTGAGAAGGTGAATTTGTTACGTGAATCAACATGATAAGCATGAATTTTGTCTCTGTAGTGCTTTCCTGCTAGCTCCCTTTTCCAGGCTAGTGTTTGTCCCCAACTGCAGGCAATCACCTACTTGTTTTGTCATCAGAAGCTAAATTTAAATCCTTTGAGATGCAAACATTCTCATCCTACTTTCTTTAATATGTGCTGTATATTTAGAAATCTACTCATAATTACGCTTCTCATTCCTTACAGTAAGGTTAACTATAAAAGTAGTAGCTGATGTTCTCATGCTAATCAAACCCTCTAGACTCACATGGGTTATAATTATGATACCAGATGAAATGCTGAAAATTAGTCCCTACTCCACAGATTCCTTACAGACTGCAGAGTAAAGGAGAAGAAAAGAATACAGGGGAAATCAGATGTACCTGGACAAAACCACCTGAACTTTTGCCTCTTCGGCTGCTCTGTCTCTAAATATTGCATAAAGGTGGTTACCCATTTGAAATTAATTCTGACAAATTCATCTTTACTTAAAAAGCTGAGAAAAATCAATTAAATTTGTTCTCTAATGTCTCTTTGTGATACTGATAAGGTGCCATAAAGGCAGTTGAACTACAGCTTCCCTGTAGTTCGTGTCATCATGGCCAAGTATGTGTGAGGTCCCTCACTGCTCGGGTACATGTCTGGATCTGTGGTCCCAAGGCTCTGGCAGGGATTCTGTTGGTGGAAAACAGCAGTGCCTCCCTCCAAAGACTACAACTAACACCTCCACCCTACAAACACCTCTGCACCCGAGGAACCCTATTCTATGTCAGTCACTCGTCGTGTTGCCGTGGGAGAACTTTCACACCCAACGTGAGGAGATTCCTACACACCAACTTCTTTGGAGGGGCAGAACCTAATTTTACACATGTCAAACTGAGTGACAAACAAATGATGATAATGAGAATGATTAAACCTACATTTACTGTCAAGAGCTGGGGTTTAATCAGTTATGTGCCTATTACAGTTATGTTTTTCAGGCACTAAGACTTTTTAAAATACCAAGCTAATCAGAAATAATAATTTCCGTCTAGTTGAGTAAGGATTTAAACCAAAATTCACCTTTTTTTTTTTTCCACAAAACCAATATGACCTTTTAGCACTGCTTTAGTTTCACTTAAAACACATACTGAGAGGGTAAGCAAAGCCTTAATGACACATAGGCCCCAGGCCACTCTTGCAAAGATAGAAAATTTTATCTGTATGAAAATACATAGATGAGTCTCCGGTTTTAATTGATTCTTATATTACCTGTAACCCCAAATAATGTGAAATTTCTCATATTAAACTACATTTTTGAATTGAGGTAAAACTCAAAATGATGGGACTTTATAAGTATGTATGATTTATTAAATATGCCTGCTGGGGGTTTGTAGACATTTCATAACGCTCTCGAAGTAGTTTCCCAGGAAATTTTGTGTAATCCTAGAGTATTTTATGGGTTATATACTGTACAAACATCAGAGAGGACATTTTTTGCAACTGTCAGTGCCTTTAATTCTCCTGAAGAGCTCTTCTTTTTGATGCTTGCTGAGGTTCTCTCTAGAATCATGTACAACTACACATGGCTTATTGAAGCCCAGGGTATTGGGTTCCAAGTGAAGATGGGACATACTTGCTCATTCTGAGGGAATC
This sequence comes from Notiomystis cincta, assembly GCA_013398075.1. Classification (NCBI taxonomy): domain Eukaryota; kingdom Metazoa; phylum Chordata; class Aves; order Passeriformes; family Notiomystidae; genus Notiomystis; species Notiomystis cincta. Next base: position 79,587 of record VZRX01016776.1, on the reverse strand, counting down.
AGATGCCCACTCTTTGGAAACATTCCCTAGATTTTCATTATTTTGTTTGCTTTCCCTTTCCCTCCTCTACACAGAGTAAGCAAAGCCCACTGTGATTCTGCTACCAATATGGATAATTACTGAGTGCTGTACTAATGAAAAGTAATGATTGCTAAATTTAAATAGACTCTTAGAGAGAAAATTGAGTATAGTATAAATACTAACAACTGGAACGTCTCTATTCATTTCTGTTTATTCTTTGAAAACCCCAATACAACTAATTTTCTTGTATTGTTCATTTTCTATTTCTTTGCTTTTTTATCTCTGAATTACTGACTGAAAATATTGTTCTTTAAAGAACCCAAAAAACCACTAAAACCCAACAAATTATCTTTTAGAGGCATATATCAGGATTTTTTCCCTTCACTTCAATATGTTGTGAAGATCCTCTTGGAATGTCCTGAGAAGTGAACTGAAGAACCAATACTTGGACAGATTAAATAACATAACATAAATTAAAAGTAGAAATTTAAGCAAGGAGGCAAATGCCATTACCCATGCCTTTTTTGTACATTAAGAAACTTACTGAGATAATTGTGCATTAAGCAACTGATTTAAATAAATCTATAGTGACATTAAAACAATTTGTACACCATTCTGAGATATCTGATGTCAGATAAACACATAATTTTTGATTTTTCAGGTTTCTACAAACAAAGCTAACCAAAAAAANGAGGGAAAAAAAGTCTCCAGCCGGGCAAAAGTATGTAAACATTCCGGCTGCAAGGTCAGGCGAGCCGCCGTGAAGAGTCCTCCCGGCTGCAGTCCGAAGGCACAAAAAAACCTTCCAGCAGGCGATGGGGAATCAAGATCATCCCACAACACTAATTTTGGAAAGAGTTGTCTTAAAAAGACAGTTCTTGGATAACTTGATAGCTTCTGGGATTAGAAACAAAATACTGTTCTATTCCTCTAACAATCCTGGTCTAAACTGTTCCTATGCCTTCCAGCCACTTGGGCATTTCTATACTTCTCCTGATGATGCCTTTCATGTTTGGAATGGACTTCTGCAACTGGCAGTAGCTTCATAAATATGTTTACTTGTCACTCTGCAAATCCCTAATTCTGGAGTGACCTCTTTTTCTGAAAATTAAAAGAAAAACTATCTCATTAGGGATGCACGGTCTGAACAGCAGCTATAGCCACCCATGGCTTTCTCCCTCACAGAGCTGATGTGTTTTCCAGCAGGTGGGGTTTGGAAGCCTGCACTGCTGCTGAAGGTGCTGTAACTACTCTCAGAGTTTTCTATCAGGTCACTTCCAGGAGTGAAGATTACCAGGTTGTATGCAAAAGAATTAAATATTCCTATGGAAGCCTTACAGGGACTGATGTAACTTGTGCTACAGCTAAATTCCCATTCTTTTGACCCTGACCTGGATTAGGGTGAATGTATTACCCTTTTTGTTTAAATGCTGTCTTTTACTCATTCCATTTTTTATCCAAATTGTGAATGTAGCCCTCACTCAAAGGCATTATTTACAATCTTTTTATCAAAGGATACAGCATGCCTCCACACTCTTCTGTAGACAGCTCAATGCTCACACTCCCTGTGCTTCAAACAAACTACATCTGAACAACCTCTTCTTTGATAATACTGTGCTCTGGGTAATTCCTATGGGGTACACCCTGCCCAGCAAGAAAGATACACAAATTATGACAGGAAATAGCTTGTCTCCAAAGAGCTTGCAATGCAGGCAATCTGCAAAAGATGGTGGAAATATCTCTACCCAGTTCGTGGAAAGCTTATAGGTCCAGCTGGGAATTTTTCTTTCAGATTTTTCACCTGACCAAGAAAATTAGGACAGTGCCTGTTTCACAAGTGGCATCCTTACTTCTAGTACTCTTAAAGGCAAACAAAATATATTTGCAGAATAAAAGATGGTGTAAATGAGACAAACTACACAACTGCACAACTTTCCAAACTATGTGGAAAAATGTTTTCCCTCGTAACAGAATAAAATCACTGAAATTTTGGAAAGTTTGGACTTTTTTCACTTTTCACAAAAAAAGCAAAACTATAATATCACTACATAAAACACTGCAGAATTCAGTGTTGTAATGACTCCTGAGCACAAGCAGAAATAAAACCATTGGGGTACAGTTAATAATAATTTTCCAGTGGTTATTTATGGGCAGGATCAGTATTTCACATACATGCTAAATACTAATTACTCATGCTTGCAGTCCTGTGGGGCACAGGGGAACTGCTTATAGCAGAACTAATGAGAAGGTGCTGCTTCCATGTCAAGGTAATGGTTAACAAAATGGGAGTTTATTAAAAAAAAACCCAAACATCTAAACCTTAGGAAAGCTATTTCCAGATATGGGATGACAGATTTATACTTAAGCAGATGAATACTATTCACTAAGAAAACAGAGCAACATGCAATCTGTTTTGAAATAAATATAAAACCAGTCAGTGAAAACGTGATGCATTCCAATCATAGAATGAACAGTATTATCTGGATAACATACAAAAAACCCTAAATAGGTGGACCTTGGTAGAACTAGCTCTGTATTTTACCTCTTACAATTTAATTCTGCAGTGTCAGGAAGGGGGATTCTCCTGCTTTCCCCAGGCTTCAGCAAGAGCGTTTTCTTCTCAGCAGTCCCTCTCCCACAGCCATGGGAAGCCTCAGAGCTGTGACTCACCCGAGCCCACCTGGGGGCAGCCGTAGCGTGAGAGGGACACGACTGCAGCGAGTCCATGGTGGTGCCAGACCCAGGGCAGATCCTGAGAGCCTCCCCCACCTTCACTGCTCCTACCAGAAAATGCTGTGAAGAGTGAAGCAACTGTGCCACTGTGAGAGCTCATAAAAGCAGCTCCCACTGTTTCTCTTTGCTGCCTCCACAAAAGGATAAAACCTACTCTGAAGGTTTAAATCCAAAAGGGATAACAATTTACATCAGTATTCCTCGAGTGTCTCAACTCT
>VZRX01016776.1:0-76489 GCA_013398075.1 Notiomystis cincta | reverse complement strand
CTCTTATTATGGTTGCCCCCCCCCCCCAATATCAAGAAGGACAAATTTTCTTCGATGATATTATCTTGAGGAACTCTTTTATCAGCTGCTGGGAAAAGTGGCAAGAAGTTCCTTTTTCTTGGACCTTGGTGCATGCTAAGCCCAGCACCTCCTTCTGAGCACTAAGCTCCCTTCTTCCTGTACCTCCCGCCCTTCTCAGCATGGCCTGAGCTGCAGGAAGGCAGCAGCTGCTTTTGCATGCAGGTTTCTATGAGAAAGACAAGCTGTAAAATTTGGCTGTAGTCTATGAGAAAAAGTGGCAGGTGGAAGAAAAACACCTGAGACCCGCTTCAGTAGGAGCTAACTTTCCATTCAAAGGTAAGGCAGGCAACGTTAAAGCCAGAGTTTCTTTTATTTGATGGCAGCAACATCCTTCACACAGAAAGACGAAAGGAAAATCTGTTCTCAGCCGGGTGGTGGTACCTTTAGAGCAAGTTTGTTTGCCTCCTGACTCCACCTGCTGGGAAGACACCACTACCTGCTATCCGCACTGACATGTTTGTCAGGAGTGCTGAGGTGAATCACCGCGCGTTCGCTCTGTCTCCCACCCGCACTGTGGCTCTCTGGATGTTTAAATATTGGGCAGCTTGGAACAGTCATAGCAGAGACGTCCTCCCCTGCACTACTTCATGCACAACCACTCGACGCTCTTCCGCGAGGTGGGGGGTGTTGGCTCAATTGCCCCTGGATGCCCGGGTAGCTGAGGTCCGCTTTTCTGAGGAGAGAGAGGTACCCAGAGGTGCTTGGAACCAGGTCTTTCTCGGTCTCTTCTTAGAGTTAGTTAGCTTAAAACGCTTACATGACTTCTGGAGCAGAAACGGGAATTTAGATAACTCTGCCGTCCGATGAATACTGCGGCCACCTCTTGTTCATCCTCCCCAGCTTGGTGGACGGTAGGTAGATGGTTCATGCAAGCTGGAAGAGCATCAGAGGAGACGGGGCAGACGGGAGGACGCGGGACAGCATCCCCGGGGCGGCCAGGGGCCCCAGCAACCCTCGATCCGCTGCGGGGGTAGCGCTCCACCCGCCCAGGTGCCGGATCGCAGGGATGCCACGCTCCACGCCCTGCATTCCCCCGGCTTTCCTTTCCGAAAAGTGCCCGCGATAGAACCTCAACGCTAGCTCGGGTCTGAGGACCTTCCCCTCCAAGAGGATGAGGAGGTGAGGTCCCCGGCCGGGCCTCTGACATCGCAGGGTCCGAGCTCCTGCGGGGCGTCGCACCCTCGCTGCGGACAGAGCCCGGCCGGTGACGGACCGGGACCCCCGGCCCCGCACGGGAGGGAGCTCCGGTACAAAGGGCAGTCGGCCGCGCTGCCGCCCCCGCCTCCACCGCGGGGACGGGGGGCGTGGGGGACGCTCCCTGCCCTGGGCCGGGAGCCGCTCGGCCGCGTGCAGCGGGACCCCGTTCCTCAGGCGCCGGGTCNGGAGAGAGGAGGCAGATGCTTCCCGAGGCGCAGCCCCGCCGGAGGGGCTCGACCCTGGCTGGTGCCTGTCCGCCCCCTCCGGGACGCGGGGACCCACCGGGCGGGTGTCGGGGAGCGGGCAGCGCCATGCGCCCCTCCGAGGAGTGAAGGGGCGTCCGGGCTGCTCCGGTGCGGGCGCGGAGCCACCGCGGAGGTGGCCCGAGGTGACGGGAGACCGGGAGAGGTGCCGCGCCAGCGTCGGTAGCGCTGCCACCGTAAGTCCCGGCAACTTCGCCGCCCGCCCTTGCCCACCCGCCGCCCCCGGAGAGCGGCCGCGGGCAGGCGGGGAGCGAGACGCGCCGGGGGGCAGCGAACCCGCGGGGCAGGCGGGGAGCGGGGTACCGCGGGGAGCACAGCCCCTGGCTGGCAGGGCACCCGTAAACAGGGGGAAAAGGAGTGGGTTGTAGGAGCTCGGACCCGCGGCGGCGGCGAGTGCGGTGCACCCCGCGGGAAGGGTGCCCGGCGCTGGCGGTCGGGGCGCAGCGCGGGGACGGGGCACGGGGGATGCCGGAGTGTCCGCTGCGGCTTCTGCACTGGCGAGCAGGTCGCTGCCGGTATCGTATCGCTTATAGAGCAGCCGCTCTCCGTGCTGGAAGTACAGGGCGTTTAAATGACACCTGAGTCACTAGTTCGTGCTTCTCAGGCACGTCAGATATTATTTCCGTGTTATTTTTCGTCTGCTGGACCGATATCTGTACTTACTTTGGCGTTTCACACCGCAAATGTAATAAACAACATTAGTAGGTTTCAGAATATTGCCCTTGATGATGATTGATTGATGTATGAGGCTATTTACTGGATGTGTCCAAGTACAATATAGTGCCTGCCAATTTTGTCTTAAATTGCTGTATTGATTTCATTCTTGTGGGTTTCTTTGACAAGGTTAATGTAGTTGACAATTTGCAAAGGAAAGAGAAAAACTTCTGGTTTATTTTAGTTACAGAATGGCAATTGTAGCTGAAATTATGAATGAAAAAATCATTCATAAGAAGAGTAAATAGAAAGATCTGTATCCTAAAACCTCTTGAAGTCAATATTGTCGATATCTAACAGATGTCTTCCTGAGAAGCTTTTACATACACTGGCAACCCTTGAACTTCTTAAGAGTAATACAGTGTGTGATATTCTTCTCAGGACTGTGCACTTTAGAGTTAAGTAGTCTGATTAGAGGGAGTTTAGAATGAATTAAACAAGACATCACAGTATAATGCCTTTGCTTTTTTTATAGGCACTGAATGAAATTAAGATCTTGCTTCTGCTCCTTTTCCCCTTCAGTGGCTGAAGGATGATATCGTGGGGGGAACCCTTGTGTTTGGTCAGTGAAAGGGTCCCTGTGCTGCTCCAGGGCTGAGTGTATCTAGGCTGACCAGGATAACGTTTCTGTGCTACCAACAGCTTCAGCTGCAGATGGTGTTGAGCTGAAGAGGGAATTTAATTCACCTCTCAGAATCCTAGGCATAATTGTCAAGTAGGTAAATGAAATACAGGAGAGCTATTACTTCATGTAATTTCTTCAGGCATATGATAACCTTTGCCGGCAGGCAACTTTTGCTAAGCTACCACTCTGATGCTTACTATAGCTGTCATGTGCTAGCTGACAAGAAATAGTTCTGAATGAACTAAAATACTCTGTTTCTGTACCTCCTGGCATGTACTAGAGTATGCAAACTTCATAAATCTTGGGTAGATGTTGGTCCTGTTAAGATCAATGGCAAAATCCTAATTAACCCCTCCAAAGGGTGGGCTTCACTGTGGGTCTTCATTATCATTTATAGTGAGTGCTAGCCAAATTTAGTTAGAAATTCAAGTGGCAGTGTTTAAATCTGGCTGGTGATGACACTTCAAATAACTCTACATAGTACTGCTTTAGAAACACGGATGAGAACCACATAGGTCTTAATACTTGTTAAAAAACTATGTAGAATAAAGTGTATTGTGCTTTCAAGAGGAGTAGACAGTTCAGATTTATCTTACACTCCAATTTTTATGTTTCATCAGACTCGATCACTCAATCATAAAAGTGTTGAATTGCAGTTTGCATATGCACCATATTTTAACCAAGGTATTCAGGCAGCACAGGGTAGAATGTTTTCTGATTATGTTGTTTGTGACAAAGAAGTTTACAAGTAAACTGCTAAATACTTGAATTACTATGAAAATGTCAGCAAACAACTGAGCTATGTTACAGTTGAGTTCTCTGCAGTTCATAAGCTTTGTTGGGAGATGAATGAACAGAAGCAGCTTTTCTAAAAACCTTGTTGAAACATTTATGAATGATATGTTCACAAGGATTAGCTTCATAAACTGACAGAATCTAGCTTAGCAAACTTTTTCTTTGCATGGCTACAGCTGGGTGATTTTGGAAAGCATCTGAAAAAGTTGATAATTTTCATTAAAGATGAAAACAGTGTTCTGCAGAGGGTTTGCTGAATTATTTTTATTCCAGCTCTCTTCTAGATTGAGATAAAAATAGGATAATGTTTAAAACCTAACCAGTTAAGTTTGAATCTGTACCTGGGGACCTATAAAGAGCTACATGCAAGTCCTGTTACATAATAATAGTGGGGTGACCATCATAGCTACCAGTAATTCCTAGTAATTCCTACTAATTTTATATAAGTGAAAATGGAGGAAGAGAGAGCATACCATAACTCAAAGTTCCTGAAAAATCATTAGATAGGAAAAAAGACTCTTCTGTGCATATTTTAAAAATAATGCATGCAAATACAAATTTTGGGAAAATAATTGAGCTATACTTGACTCAAAGTCATGCTAGCAAATACAATGAAATTCAGTTTTGAAAGTGATAGTTGGTTCTACATATTAGTAAGCTGGTAAACACAGTTCTGTTTTATTTCTGGTGAGAAATGTTCAGGTCCTAACTGTTGTCATTTGTCAATATTGAAACTCATATTAATGCCAGCACAAATCTTACCTGGGCCTTTCAGGAGTGATCCTGTTACGTGCTGAGCCCTTTCAGCCATTGTTTGTGTTAGAGTGGCATCCAGTCAGCTCCCTATCTAGAACTACACACACACAGTTAAATTCACTCTCTTGAAAAATTTGCAGTGTAAACAGTCAAGAAAGTCTAGGGCATCTAGCCAAAGGCCAGATGATGATCTCTCATGAAACATGAATACTCTGTATATAACAATGGTAGACTGAGCACCTTTTAATAGGATTGAATGTTAATTGATTCTTTGATAAAGGTACCCAGAAATGAATGACCTATGTCTTGAGGTTGTATGTTATTTTCCTCTGATCTAATTTTCTTCATTATTAAACTCTATATTTAGTAGCATTGGCCTTCCATAGAACAGCACATAATTACACATTGTTTTATATTGGTTTTTGCTCTTATACCCACATTCCATTTGACATTGCTTTTAGTCACTTCAATGGAGTGAATTACTAAGTAACTTAAATTAAGAGACACACTGAATTGCTCACATGAAAACTACCTAATATAATAATAGCAGAGGAAATTGTCCATGTCTCAGTTAAGAAGGAGCACTGCTAACAGTGTTGGGCTTGGTGGTCACCTGGAAGTTACAACTGGAAAATCTGTATTTCCTGCTAAGTGCAGTTACAGCCATGTTTCAGGACACCTTTTTAATCAAGGTGATATCCACAGATAGCACAGGAATCTTTCTTCAAGCCATCAGCTGAACTAACCAAGGATAAGGTCTTGCCTTATCAGAAAGCCTGTGAGCTGTTCAGTCTTCTCCAAGCTTTTGAGGTGACTCTCAGTTAAGGAGCATGGGAAGGACCTGGGGGTGGTAGTTGCCCTCTGGCAGTGAGCTCCTTTTGACTGTTTGTGCTGCTTTGTATGGGTGTATGCAAAGATTTACCACTTAACCAAGGAAGTACAATAAATTTGGGTGTTCAGCCATAAGAAGAAAGTGGAGTCATTGGTCACAGTGGATAGGGAATAGCACTGGGAACAAGAATGAATATAAAGCACATCAGAGGTGTGCTGGCACATCTTTTTCCACGGTTCCCAAAATGCCCTCTGAATTAGGACCATATGGAAGGCAGGAGAACTAGAACTGGTTTTAGCAAGTTACATACTGAAGCCTAGTCCTGAAAGGTGGCTTTCTACAAGGATCAGATTAACCTGTGCACCAGAGACCAAGGAAATATGCAGGGAGGAAGACTCCTGGGTCCAGGGTAAGGACTGATGATTGTCTTACCTGTAAATATTGTACAGAAAACCAGCAGTTTTGAACCAATGCAGTTCACAAAAGTGAATCTCATTGACTGCACCTCAACATGATGGCCATACTCCTTTTTCCACAGTAAACATGTAGGGTTCAGGAAAGGTGCATGGAGTGGCATCTGACCCTGGCTTTTTTATCATTTATAACATAGAAGACATGACACAGATTTGCCAGAATTGCTGTTCTCACCACACTCTCAGGAGTGTTTTTTGAAATAAGCATGCATTTCAGTTTAATACGTCACATTTCAGTATTACAGTTTCATGTGACACTGTTTAGCAAATAATTTCTTGCTTGGTCATATCCAGCAGTGTATACAAGAACCAAATTGCTTTGCATGTGGTTTTTGATGAACAATGTTAACTATTACCAAGAGTTACATGAATAATACATTCGATAAAATCTGCAGTATTTTTAAATCTATGGTTTCACTGTATTTTATTCAAGGTAGCTCTACTGGTATGTACTTTCATGGAGTATTAAAATATGATGTAAAGTTGTTGGTGGCTTTGACATGTTTATTTTGTGGAGTCCTCACCTTGGGGTAAAGCAGGGGTTATAAAATTTTTATTATTCAAAAGGAGGTGTTTGAAATGCCTTTTTCTCCCTGGGTGCTCTACAAAGTACTTAACTGCCCATTGACAATTAGAAAAAAAGATTTTTATTCTGGTTATGTCTTCTAGAAAACAGTCTGCAGGCAATGCCAAGTGAGATATATTTGGATGTTGAGTCAAAATGAATTGTGCCTTGTCTTCAGAGTTGTCTTCTCACAATTAAGCTGACAATTAAAAATACCTCTTTTAAATATATTAAATGCCTCTGAAAACACAATATTGCCATAACAAAGATGTCAAAGTTTCATGATTAAGACTGTGCTGAAATATACTTGTAAAAGAAAAACAAACTAAACTTCTGTTTTACCTTTTATTAGTGACTGGAATGAGACTCTGCATTTGGCACAGTGTCTCTTCAAAGGTCAACTACATTTTCTGCTTGTGGTTTTTTAATAATGAAATATTTGCTTACTTTTCAGTGCTTATGTTAGCAAAAACTGCTGTAATTCGTGGCACTGTTTAGAGCTTGATGGAAGAGAGAGGAAGGCAACCAAAGACTGAATAAATTCCTAGAGTGAATTAGCCACTTCTGTTTCTCTCATGGAGCACTGAGGTATTATCTAACATCACAAAGCTCAAGTAGCATCCAAGCTATGATGTATGCAAATGGATGACTCTTTTTTTAGTCTTGATTTCCCTCCAGCTGGTATCAGCAATGAGTGTTAATTGCTTAGAAAAATCACAGGTATCTCTTCAGTTGTATTTTGTTTGTATCTTGATCTTCCCTACAAGTTTTGTGTGCCAGAGCAGTTATCTAGCCATCATGATTTAAGTGAATCACAGAATACCAGGTTGGAGAGAAGCTCAGCATGAGCTGGTGATGTGCTGGTGCTGCCCAGAAAGCCAGACATATCCTGGGCTGGGCAGAAAGGAGCATGACCAGCAGGTCAAGGGAGGTGATTCTCCCACTCTGTTCTGCTCTTGTGAGAGCCCACCTGCAGTGCTGCATCCAGCTCTGGGACCACCAGCACTAGAAGGATGTGAACCTCTTGGAGCAGTTCTGGAGGAGGGATGTGAAGTTGATCAGAGGGCTGGAACATCTCTGCTGTGAAGACACATGGAGAGAGTTGGGGCTGTTCAGCTTGGAGAAGAGAAAGCTCCAGGGAGACCTTATGGCAACCCTCCACTACTTTAAATGTTTTGGCAAGAGGGCTGGAGAGTGACATTTTACAAGGGCATGTAATGATAGGACAAAGGGGAGTGGCTTTAAACTGAAAGAGGGCAAATTTAGATTGTATAGCAGGAAAAAACTTTATGATGAGAGTGTGAGACACTAGAACAGGTTGCCCAGAGAAGCTGTGGATGCTTCATACTTGAAAGTGTTCAAGGCCAAGCTGGATGCAGCTTGTGATCTGTGAAGAAGAAACATGAGCCCTAAAAATGATTTTTCTGTTTAAATTTACCTCCATTATGGTTCAGTGCCAAACTGGTGATGTTTTACACTTCCTTCAGTACACAATCTCTTTATGTCTCACTTTATTTTGCACAAGCTACATTCTTTTGAGTAGACCTATCACCATGAGATTTTTCCCAACTTTATTTCTTGGTATCTGTCTCTATTCACATAAGCTTAGAGACCTGTAGCCTTAGTCCCTGGCCTGTGTTCTGCAGTCTTAGTTACCTGTACTGTGCAGGTGCTTCATCACTGGGCTCTTCTCTTGCACTGCACTTCCTTTTCATTGTTGAAACATGATGGTGTAATTTGCCATATGCCAGCTAACAAGCAGATGGTAAGCATCTCTTAATGGATAAATTTGATTCCTCATGGAAGAAGTATGGATGCTGTCCCATAAAGTTACAGCTCCTTTTATGTTATGGGCTGTCATCATCCATTGGAGTAAAATGAAAAAAAGATATTAGATAATCTTTATGAGGCTGTGATAGTCTCTCTCCAGGCTATACTAGCAGCCTGAAACAGGGTGAGCATTTCATACTCTTAAACTGCTGCATGCAACCTCATCCAGCCTTAAATATTGAATTACAGGAGAGGGAGGATGCTCACACCTCCACTACTTTGACTGCTTAGAGAAACTTTCTCAAGTTTCCTGGATTTGGTAAGAAAAGGTGTCTAAGACTGATAAGTGTCCTCATGTGACTAAAGTTGGATCCCTCTTGATCCCTCCTGTTCTCACCAGTCAATCCAGCTCCTAATGGGATCTTCATTTTCTTCTGTCTCCAAAACAGTATGGAAGGGGAACAGTACGTTTACTGCTGTTATTCTCAGTTGTGCTGTTGCTGCAGGGGTGGAAACTGTTAGGACTGAAGGGTCTTAATTGCATCAAATAACACAAAATTTAAAGAATGAAGTGTCTTGGAGGAAAGGGAAAACTCAGAAGAAAGAGGTGTTTTGAATGCTATATGCACCTAAGCATTTAGTGGTAGAGATGAACTGAGAAGTTTTGCTACAAAATATTTAATTAACTAATAGACAGCGCTGTCTTCCTATATTGTAGCAGGGGAAATTCCATTTACATTTCAAAGGGCAGTTTAGTCAAACGAGCTTAGAGAATCTCTGGTAAATCTTTGGCTTTGCTTCAGGGTGTTTAAGAACATTGAGAAACTGAGAGTAACCCATAGACAGCTGATCACGGGCTCCTGACTGTGCAGAGTTGTAGTGCTTGGAGTTTAGCAAGTCCTTTAAGCCCTGGTCTTGATTAAAACTCGGTGATGGGGAACAAATTGTGTGAGTGGAGATTTCCTTTAAAGTTCTGGGGACCATTTCCACTACTACAGACTGCTGAAGGGCCTGACTCTTTTAAGCCTTTGAGCTGTTTTGTGTTAGAATACAATGTTTTCCTCTGTGTTCAAATGTTGCCAAGTACATTTTGGGTTGAAGCAGGATCAAGTAATAAATAATAATCATTGTTACCATATGTTCTCACAGATAAAGCAGACCCAGTATTTTCTTGTCAGCTGGTTTTTCTTGCATTTTTTGTTTTTATTGTGTCAGGGTATTTGATAGTGTATGCTTCCTAAAGACTGGAGTAATTTCAGCACTGAAAAGAAAACAAGTATGTGTGGATTTATAAGTGTTTAAATGCCTGCTGACTTTATTGGCAATCAGATCTTCAGTGTTTTGGAAGAAAAATGTTGCATCCCATGAAATGCCTGATGTAATCAGAGGTCATCACTGGAGAAACCAGTAGGTAGTCACCAAATAAATTTATCACTTCTTTTTCATCTGCTGTTCAGATTTACATGCAGAATAATAATCCAGTCCCACTCCAGCATTTTGTCATTTCTGTGGCTGTTTGGGTTGTCTGCACAGTGATAGAAATTACACATTTCATTGTATTTAAACTAGCAGCCTCCCCTTTAATAAGAGGAAAAGAAGTGGGCCTATAGTGTGTGACAAATGAGTGTGATTAATCCAGAAGGGGGTATGTATGCACTGTATGCAGACAGGGTCCTGAGGAACCTCAAATATTAACTGAAAGTATCTCCATCACCTTGCAAAATATTGGGACAGTGCTTCATTAGTATCAAAGCCTATAATTTATCTACTTATGTAAATAGCTTGCAACATACAGTCAGTATATTATTTACTATAATGTGGATCATCAAATGTTGCAGATGTATCACATACCACATCAAAGAATATGCTTGATGAGAGGTTTCTTGAAGTGATGAATTATATTTTTTTCAACTGATGTGTGATATCTCTTCCACATGGAGAAATCACACAGGTTTAATATTTAAAGATGGTTAATTAGGCAAATTACTTCAGTATAGAATTTAAGACATTTCAGAACTAATTTTACTGTTGAAAATGTTCAAAAATTTTTGAAGTGAAAATTGAACACATAAATTATTTTCAGGATTTTAAAAATAGAATCTATTGTTATAAAAATACTTTTGCAAGTGATCAAAATTTCAGTTATGTATAAACATTTTTATATTAAAATACTATTTTAATTTTTAAAATTTCATGTAATAGAATAAGTGTCTTGAACTCAACAGTGGACATGGCTTGAAAGGACAAGGATGCAACAGACTGGAGGACATATTGGGAGAGAAAACAGCCCTATTCACAGTGCATACTTATTAAAAAAAAAAAGTGTCTCTGTGTTCAGTCTGTTGGATTTATTTGGAAAGTTTTAGCCAGATAATTTTCACGATCTCTGAAGTTCTCCAGTGCATGATATATTGCTTTGCTTATGTTCACAAGTTCTGGTCTCTCTTTTTGCCTGAGACGTTCTCGTGCTACCATGCAGTGGAAAATGGACTTGGCAGTAGATGGCTTCTGAGTCAAGCCTGAACCTTCTACATTTGTGTAAGAACACACCCACACATGTACAGCCCAGATCTTCCAGAGCTTTCCTCTGCAGTCACAGTTCTGAGGTAGTATAAGCCAGTTTGTACTGCCTGAGAGAGCTGAGAGAACACGGCTAAAGTACAAAAGAAGAGCAGGAAGAGGTATAAACAGCATGGAAAAATGGAGATGGTTTCACACATGGAAGAGGGATACTGGAATTAGGAGTCAGTACTGAGGACCAGTGGTGTGTGGGGTTTGGGGCAGGAGTCATTTAAGAAAGACAAGCTTGTACAACATGTTAGATGGTGAGAGAGAAACCAATATTTGGACACCACTGACATTTCCAGAAACAGGCATTTAGAGGCTAGATGGGGTAGGAACTTGTAGGGCATCAGAACATTAGAGATGCATTGGAAGAGACAGAATTACCTCTCCCCTTCCCCACTAAATATACTGGAGTCGTGAAGCCAGGAAAATGAGAGAGTTAAGAAGGGGAGAAACTGAAGGCCTGGGAAAGAGATTCAAACTGCAGTGGCAGAAAGCTTGGAATGAATTAGGTCTGACTAGGAATTGTAAATGATACTGAAAGAATGGAGAGTGGAAATAAGTGAGAAGAAATAGCTAATGTCTGGGAAGAGACAGGAGTACAACAGAAAAAGTTCATAATGGAGAAGCTCAGATAGAGAGAGGCAATACCCTTGACGGTGCACCTGTCATACGTGACCTGCTAGAGCCTCACCCCTATTCTGCTGTCAGCACACACTGGGGAAGATTTTTGGTGAAGAACTTCTGCAGCAGAGTTCAAAGGCTCTAATCTCTTGCATGAGCCATTTTCAACATGTGTAGTTAGGACATTGGTGAAATGATTTTAAGATGGTAGTATTTGTTTTTCATGTATATATTGTGCCAAGCTCCAGTGGTAGGGTTCAGAAGCTATCTGGAAAGCTAATTAATTTTAGCAGCTATGTTTAGGTCAGTTCATTCAGTGTGTGAGCAGGATTTGTGGACTGTAAGCCATGTACCAGTCTTTATGGTAGTAGTTTAAACCAACCTCACAGACAGAAACTGGAGAAAAATTTATGTTCCTCACACAGAGAAAGGCTAGAAGTGTAGACCTTTTGAAAGAAGAAAGCTTCATTTAATGCACAAGTTTGGTTGAAGAAATATCTCTTTTTTTGCTGGACTTCAGGCAAAAAGTGAGGAAGATCCTGCTTCTCATATTATTTTGTACAGAGAGATGAGAAGATTTATAGATGTCTATAAGGCAAAAGTTCTGAGGCTAACAGAAGAAATGTGGGTAGACATTTGGAGGAATTTGAAGTATATGGTTTCAGAGAGAGAAGTTCTCTGTTGAGCAAAGAAATCTTAGGAAAACTGAGGACCTACTGAGTCCTTTGGTGTGAGTGAATCAGCCAGCTGAAACTGATTATAAAAAGACTGGTTTTGATGAGGAGAGGTAAAAATGAAATATGAATATGTATGTTAGTGGAGGAGACTTGAACATCCTAGAATACCACTAGAATAGCTAGAGCATGAAAGATAGAGATCAGATGAAGGGATATTTCAGTAATGGTGCTGACATGTAGATAATAAAATGTGGGTCAGCCATGATTCGTGTGCACAGTCCCAGAGAGAAGCACCAACCAAAGTTCATGTTTGGAGCATGGTCCAAAGCCACAAACCCAGCAAGCTGCCAGTGAGCATGGGAGTATCATAAAATGAAAAATGAAAAGCAGGTGTTTAAGAATATGTATGCTAAATATTGCAAAGCAAAGTGAGGAGATCAAAGGTGAAAAGTGTGCAGCTGAAGAATGTCACTGGGGAAAGCAGCCAGCAGCAATGTTGCTGTTAAAAAAAGGAGATTTATAGTGGTGAGGCATACATCTTTTCAAATAAATTAAGAAAAAACAGCCATAAAAATGAGCACCAGTATTGGGGAGAAGTTTTGGGACCGACTTTAGGAAAAATTGAATCTGTGGCACAAAACATGGTTAGTAGACAAGAACATTTATTTCATGCAGATAAAATACAAAGATACAAGTAAACATCCAGATATCTCTATAACAGACACTCCTGCAGAAATAATTTTGCATGTAAAGTTTAGCTATACAATTAATTTGATAGATACATTAAAGCAGTGAAAACTGGAAAAGAATATGTAGCCTGGCAGGCCCGTGTAATACTATGTTTATGAGTGTGTTTGAAAACAGAGGAAGTCAACTGCTTGCTGCAGAATCTACCTAGAAATCAGTACCAGAAATAAGCTGTTCTTTGATAGCTATTTTCACTGTGAAACCCTTGGCAATAAAGATGTTAATTAGAAAAGTGAAGAAGCCATGGGAAAGGGTGCACTTGATGATGGCAGTAGAGAAGAAAAATGATAGGGTATTCCATGTATGTGTAGATATTAAAGATCTTTAAGGCAATGAATCAAGAACAAATCAACACAAGAACAACCATGCAATGAGACAGGAACAAAACAACCCACTCATGCTAAATGTCATCACTTCCAGGCCCTCTCTAACAACCAAATTCATTATTTTAGATGCACATTTTGATACTGGAAAGTCAGATAGGACAAGGAGAGCAGCTAATTAGTGCTTTCCAACACTTTATCCAGAAGGCAGTGTTTCAGAAAATCTGCTGGCAAATTGTCTGCACAAGACATATCGAAGAAGAAAGGTCTTGAAATAGCAGAATGTCTCACACTCTTACCAGAGTGAATACTACTAAAATCCAATAGTGTTAATCACATGATGCTGGGGACATTTCAAAATCACAGCCAGATCCAACTCATTAGCACGCAGATGAGTGGTAACAGTAGAGCACATTCCACTGGAATGGATTGCCCAGAGAAGCTGTGGAATTCCCTTCCTTGTGGAGATTCAAACTAGCCTGGATATGACCCTGAATAAGCAGACCTAGCTTTGAAGCTAGCCCTGCTTTGAGCAAGGGTTTACCAGATTATCTCTAGAGGTCCTTTACAGCCAATTTTATTCTATGACTCAGGGAATTACAGTGGTCTTGAAAGGAGGAATCCAGGCACATCCAAAAATGGAAGAAAGGAAAAGCGCTGAAAGCACTGATCTCTCCAAAGGAAATTAAACCCAGAGTAGGTCAGCAACCCACCTGCTAAATAGCAGAAAATATGTCATCTCTGTAAGAACTTGGATGAGGAACAGGTTTTTATGTACAATTCAAAAATGGCCTAGAAAATTTACAAAATAGAGACAGTTTACCTTGAAGTAAAAGGCAACATTCCAGGGGGAAATACCTCTACAGGATGTGCTGCATGAGCTGGGGACATTGCAATAGTGATGTACATTTATGCAACAAAAACACAATTCACTGTCAACTATCTTTTAAGTGTTTTTCCTTCCATGTCTTAGATATTGCTTCTTCATCCTTCATGTGTATAATATCCTGAGCTACTGAAAGCAGGTAGTAAGTTTTAGAAGTCTTTGATTAAAGAAAAAAATGCCAACCCATCAATGCAGCATTGGTTCCTCATTTGTGGAATCATGATAATGCTATCTCTCACCAAACAGCAGCAGTCTGGAGGTTAATTATTTGTCAGTGAGGCATTTATACTGCACTAGTGCAAAATGAGCACCAAGGAAAAAGCCATGTAAAGAAATTACTAAATCTGTTTGCCATGAAAGGTTTTGTGTATGTACAATAAATGAAATCCACTGACTACCAGTGATAAAGTATTGAATCACTTTTCTTTAAGTGGGCATTGTTCATCCTTAAAAATCCAGGGAAGAAGGATTCCAAGGGAAAAAGAAAGGTGAGAACTAGCTTTAAAACTGCAGTAACTATTCCCAAAAAGGCTAAATAAGGGTTATGCAAGTGGTTTCTAACTTTAGAGTTACCTTTATAATCTGGGGAGGCTTTAATTATGACTTTATTACTTGAATTTGGTTTTATGAATTTAATTCCAAAAGACCTTAAATGATGTATGGACAGCAGTGGTTTACAAACACAGACAAGTACCATGTTTTTCTTTAGATCTTTTAACGCCATCGAACTGAGACTTTGCTAAAAATTTCATCCATTAGTAAAAGCAAAGGCAGAAAGTGAAAACAATGCAGAAATTTAAGTGCCTTAAACTGCAAATAAAACCCCAGAAAGCTAAAGCTGTGATACTTAGAATACTATTGAGAGTTAAAATGATCTTAGTGCTGCTGAATAAAGCTCATCAATCCAAGAAGGTGGCAGTCTGACAGCCCGTCTCTTAGTGTTCAGGTTTAATGCTAGTCCATGAAAAACTCACATTTTCTTTGTGGATCATTACCATTAGCCTGATAAAAGAGGCACAACTCTGTTCTTCATACTTTGATTCCTTTTAAGGTATTTTTTTTAAGAGCAGGTTTCACCCACTGCAGGAGAAATGAAGTGGTGCTTGGGCATGAGGCAGCTGCTGGAGCTGGAAGCAGTGCCATCCCATCAGAGAGACTGAAACATGTCAGAGGCAGGTTTTTCTGTGACAGGAACTAATACAAAATGTGATCTGATACTCAAAGCAGTTAAAATATGGGGTTCTGTAAAATAGCCAAGACACTTGTTACAACAGTTAGGGCACCTCTAGAATCCTCATAGGGTTCCATGCCTGTGTCAATGTCTGCATGTAAAGAGAGGAATTTCATACTGGTGAAATTCTGTTTGGTAAATTGACTTCCTCAAAATCTACTGAATCCCAGAGGATTAGGATTATATATAACAGAACTCGCAGTTAAAAGTAAAAAAAGAGAGGGAGACTTTTGGAGATCCCTTCAGGTATCTACACATTTATTTGAGAGAGAGATATAGTCAAAATCTGTCTTTCCTCTTTCTCCTCCATGCTTAATTTATACATGATTATTCCTGAGTATTTTCCTCCTTCTTAATTCTCTTTGATATTTCAGGATAATCCTTGGGTATGGTCAAAGCATGAGGGTGGAAAGTTTGAGAAGGTAGATTTGGTATTCTTAAAAAGGGTAATTTAGATTTTTTTTCTTATCATTTTATTAAAACAGCATTTCACAAACTATTTTCCATAGTATCCTTATCCTAAGTGGACTTTTTAAGGCAAATAGAGCAAGTAAGAAGCACTGCCATACAGACAGGAAAAATGTAGTACTTCTTGAGTATACAAGATAATACGTGTGATGTGACTTTTCTCAAGAGGAGAAAAAGGAATATCTATCTACACTGTTTATTTAGGAATAACTAGAGGTTTCTGTAGCTAGGAGATACAATCTTAAAGTCTGGTCTGTGTGCAATTCCTGTCACGTTGAAACAAAGCCCCTATCCCATCTGCTTATAGACCTTATTTTACTACTCAGCTTAGAGCAAATCTGGTTGGCTAATAATTAAAGAAACACTCTCTTTTGCATTTTTCTTCCCATAATTTCTGCTACCCTTGGGCAGAACTCTCCTTATTCAGGGATTGTGAAACAGTGTATAATGGGCATTTCCATAAATAAGTCATAACCACTTAAATCATTGGGTTGTGAATACATTTTAGTCAGTGGTTCTGCAGACTGGAATCAGAGCATCTGTCTTTTCATGCCTGGAAGAAAAATGATAAAATACAATAAAAATACTTGATAAAATTAATCTTGGTGTCTAGTGAGGAGACTGATCCTGGATTACTCCTTGTATGGAGGCTGTGTGGTGACCTCAGAAAGTGTGATCCAGGGAGGCTACATGCCAGCAGCCCTTTCACCTTCCTGGCTAGCAGGCAGGGGGACAGGGGTGTGCCTGGGGCAGCAGGGCAGCTCCCAGCCGAGCTGCTGGGGCCAGGCTGATGACCCAGACGGATGATCCCGCTCTCCGCTCGCTGCCTCAGGCTGCCTTGGTGCCACTCTTGGACAGGAACCTACACAGCCATGCTCAAACCTGGCACAAATGGGATGCCTTGTCCCTCACAGACATCTCTGAGACCCTTGTAACACAGTTGTTCCTTTGGAGAGTCACAGGCAGGAAAGCTCTGTAAGCACGGATTTGAAGAGTGGTCTTGACTTGCTGACATCCAGGTGCTGGTTAAGCTCAGGCTGCTGTGCTATGTCAATAGGAATGAAATAGCAAAAAATCATGGAGCTCCCATGCAGTGTGAAGTCAGAACAAGGTAAGTAGGCACACCCTGGTTTGGGTGAGAAGAAGGAACTGTGTGTTGGCGGATCTGTGCTGTTACCACATCAGTTACTGCTCCAAATACTTCTTCCAGTTACAAAAAGAAGGATACTCTTACATGGCATATTGATACTTCTTCTAAAACTGTGTAAATCAACCCTGTGACCCCTTGTACATCACACTGTTGTTATATGAAAGCCTTATCTCTTACCTGACAAACATTGATTCATGTGAAGTCCTCTTTGTACATCACTGTAGCAAACAGTGAACGTAGTGAAAGTGAGAATAGGATCTAATGCAAAGACTTAAAATCTACTGATGCAATTAAGAGTATTTTGCATTAATCTGTTAGTGAAAAGGAATCTGGAGAAGGCAAGTATAAACATAATTCATGTTTTCTTCAACTTTTAACTCTAGTAGAACAGAATAAATTGGTCTGGAGGTAAATGAGAATGTGTCCCTCTGTTTTGTTAGTACTCTGTAACAAACTGGGCAAGAGCTACACACTTTTCTGCAGATTGTTTGATAACAGAAACTATAAACTCATTCCAATTCTGATGATTTTTCTGGTATCTTGCACTCTACAATTGGAAGGGATGTTAGACATAGATATACCTGGCAGTTTCCTACTAGAAAGCAATATTGTAAATAGAGATCCAATATTGTAACTAGAGATCCAATATTGTAAATAGTTGAAGCAGAATGTAGTGGCCGAACAATTAAATGACAGGGCAGAAACAATCTCACTAACCCAGGAAATATAAACTCAAAGCTGAAACTTCTATTTTAACTTTTCTTTTTGACCACACCAAGCAGAGCCTAAAGCACAGCCTGATTTTCCCCTAAAACATGCTATTAATTCCATCATGTTTGCTTGTGTGCATCTCTGCATGTGTGTGCATATATTGCATCTTTTAATTGTTTTCAATGGAAAGCCTGGACAGTACCTGTTAGCCCAATGGAGGAGAACAGGAAAAAAAATGGTAAAGAGATTGTTAAGATGCAGTCTTCTCATCAGGAATAGAAGCACCAGGAGGGAAAGAGTTAATAGGAAAATACAAAGATTGAATGCTTATGAAACACAGCTATTGCTGCTGCTTCCCACTACAAGGGAAAACAAGAGGCACGAGAAACTTGGCTGAAAAGGAAGAAAACTCTCAGCATGTGGGAAACACCGAGCTTAAGGAGCACCGAGAGGTATTAATTTTTAATGTTCTTATTCCAGTTTTAGGGAGCTACCCTACAAAGCAGGCTTTTTCAGTTTTCTCGGATCTACTTCACCTACCTCTCCTGGTCTCTTGCTGGAGGTTGATGAGGTGACCGGTAGGTGGCATCCTTTTAACACAGTGCTGGTATGAGCTGGTTTGGGTTTCAGGTTTTTTTAGTTAAAAGCATTTTTTTCTGCAAAATTTAAATGGAGTATCACAGAATTGGCACATGCAGAAGTTATATTGTTGTGAGGACTCTCAAATTTGGCATTTCCAAGCTTCAAGAAAATCTGTATTTAAGAATCTAAATGGAAGAGAGAGAGGGAGAGAGGGAAGTATTTTCCCTCATTGGTTCAGAGCAAGTTTCTGAGGAGTTTGCAGTGAGCTACATGTTCATAGCACCTACTGAAATCAATCTGTGTTTTCTGACTTTAGGACTCTGGTCTAAATTAAAGACTTGTGTCCAGAACATGGTGATTAGGATATCATATTTACATTTGAGCAATTGATGTCTGAAATTGTGACATCTTATCATCTGCATTTAATTTACTTCTGTTACATCTTGTTCACTTTTGAAACGTGTTCATTTTTTCCTTCCTAAGAAATAATCCTCATGGTAGCTGGGGAAGACTGTGTTATTATAAATCCATCTCTGCTTCAGTGTTTGCTCACAGTTCTACATGTGAATGATGTCATTGGATGTAGTTTGAACAGGCACATGTGTTAGTTTTTGGCACAGGGCATCAGTATCAGGTGCCAGCTATCCATTCAGTTAAAGCAGTGCCCCCTCTGAGAGCACACAGGTAATTCACAGGCTGATTGCAGCTGGAAAACAAATCTGCTTAACTTGTTTAGAAATGTGGAGTGGATCAGGATGTTGAGCAGCCAGGGAGATCTGGGGATGTCTTGAGAAAGTGTTTCCAAAGAGCTGTTCTTCAATTCAAACTTCATCTCCTGGTCTGCTTGAAGGTTCACCTCGTTTGGAGGAGAAAATTAACAGAAGTTCATTGTGGCTGGAAACAAGACCGAGAAAACCCTAATCTCAGCCACTGTCTAATAATACAGGATCTGAAATAAACATACTTGGGAGCTGAGCGAGTGTCACTAGTTCTAAAGCCATCTTTGCCCACATTAGGATTGACAAATCTGTGCCAAATGGAACATAGTGGAGATTTTTAAACATTTTTCTGCAATTTACTGATCTGAGGTTTGCAAATTACCATGTGGATAAAGATGCCATAGTGTCCTCTGCCTATCTGCAACTGGTCTAGTTGTATCTCCACGTCCTAGTACTGTAATAAATCAATTATCCTGTCAATTTACATTAGATTGACAGATCACTGAGAAGCGAAGTTTTAAAGAAAGGAGGTTAAGATACTGGACTATTTTAATTTCTTCTGTTATTTGTTCTGGATATATATTTAAGCCAAAATTGTGTTGAAGATGTTGTTTTAAGGGCAACAGAGCTGTTTTTATGTTCTCTACACATGTGCACTCAGTGTTGTGCTTTTCACGTATTCACCAATCAAAGAGTCCATCTCTATAACTTCTTCCTGCCTACTTTGCCTGGTACAATCTATCCCAGGGAAAACTCTCCAAAAGACAAAAGTAAAAAAAGGATGTGGATTACTGCTGGTAAATAGATAAATAACAATATTTCTGGAGCTAGAAAATTCCATTTAAAGCAAAAGTATGGGAAAATATTTTTGGTACAATTGTCAGAAAGTAGTACCACATTAAATTAGTATGTCTGAGGACTGCAAAGATGATTTTCTAACCAAATGTGAAGTGCAAAGTCATCTTCCTTTGTCTGCAGACACACCATCTCTGTTTATCTACTGCCAACCAACTTTCCCATATTGCACCAGACTGAAATTCATGATAAGAACACACCCAAGCTTCAGAGCATGAGTGGCAGTGTATGAATCCTTCCAATTTATAAAACTGCTGCTACTGTTTGGAAAAATCTCAGAGGAGCTGAATTAGTAGGGTCAGGGGAAGGACCCCAATAAACAAAGTTTCAGGCCTGGATAGAATGATAAAGTCTTTTAAAATAAGTAGGCTGCTGAAGGAAAGTGAAGGGGCAAAATTCCTTCTTCCTTTGAACTTACAGCAGGAATGGAGTTTCAGTATTTGAGAGAGACATGAGGGAGAGAGATAACAATGCAGAGAACACCCCGGGGCAGTGCTCTCTTCAATGTCACACACCATCACAGCATTCTGAGATATTTGTCTCAGCCCTTGCTCAATGGTGCTCCCAAGTTGCTTTAGTGACTCATCTTCATTGTTGATGTTAAAGCAGTAGGTGTCTGGTGGCAAGGACTGCCTGTAATCATACCTCAAGCTCTGTGGCAATTGCTTAACAAATCAGCAGTCTATTCAGTGCATCTGTCACAGCTTAATGTGCAGGCTTGGAGAGCTGTGCTCACACAGCCCCCAGGGATGTTGCACATCTTTGAATGTTGCAACTCAGTCCTAGATCTGGCTGAGAGGTGTGTGGAGCCCAACACGGCCAAGCAGGTACCTGAGGAGGGTCATGTGGGCACGTTTCTTTTCTTTCCTATAAAGGTACTCTTCATTGCTTACTGAAAAGGGGTCTGTAGGACAGAGTTCACACATATTTTAGCAAACTGAGGTCTGGTTTGAAGAAAGTAAGAATGATTGAATGCCTCAGTGCAGAATTAATTATGTCAGATTCTACAGTATGAATTATTAGTTTCTTTAAACTATTGTCTGTCTCAGAGTAGTTGGAAACTACTCTTCAGGGCTCTTCAAACACTGAAGCAAAACACTGTTCCCATCCCAGAAGATTTACCAGCTAAGTCAAGAGAAAGATGTACTCAATGTGGATAGAAACAGAGATGGTTGGATGAGACGCTGTAGTTATCAACCTACTCAGTAATACACAAGTTTATTTGGGGCACTTCTTTCATGGCAGATATTTCAGAAAATGTGGCAAAGTTTAATTATATAGTTAGTTAATTAATATATTGTAGCAGGCACTGAATGAAATTAGGAACTATAATCAGGAAGGGAAAGTTTTTTATAGATCAACTTTGAAAACAGAAGTGTGAGTAAAGCTGAGACACAAGAGGGCAGGAAAAGAGACAGTAGGATGAGCCAAGTGGGCTTTTGACACAGCATTGTCCAGTATGAATAAAGAAGATATGGCAGACATACAATTATCAGACAGTAGAAGAAAATATGGATTCAAAAGAAATCCTGATATTAAAAGTATGGAGGAGATCCAGAAGATAGACTGGAGCAAGTACATGGCAAGTTTGAAATTATTTTTTTAAAGAATTCAAAAAAGAATTGTGTGTTGATGACATTAAAAGAGGATGGATAAATAGGTATGGATCTTCAAGCTGGCAAAAGTCTTTTTGGACAACTCAGTCCTGGAGTTTGAGTCTTGTAATGGGTTGCAATAAATAGCTGCACTGGATAAGCTGACCAAAGAAAGAAATGTGAAGGCCCTTTTATGGCTGCAGTCCAGCATTTTTTTTTTGTCAATGTTTTTCCTTTTATATATTTTGCTTGATGGTAATATTTCTTTAGATTACATCTATATTTGGTGATCCCCCAGATAGATCTGTGGCTGGATTGCTGTATTGGTGTTTGGTTACCCAGTAGATTACTGGTTTGTTTCTATTTCATTTGTTTATAAATGCCTCCAAATTTGTGTCCTCCTTTATGCCCTTTAAAATATAAAACTTGTAAAAGAAAGCAAACTTCATGTGTGTAGTGGCTTCTGCTTTATAATTAGTGTTTGATCCTGGTTTTGCTTTTGAACCTACCAATTGAAGCAGCTTTCAGTAGCTTTGTCGTGTCACAGAAAATGGTGTGGTCTCGACTCAGGGCAGAGAGTTCTTGATGGTGCATGGTTTGGAGAGGCAGATATTTGCTTAAGCAAGTGCTCTTTTTTTCATATTGTGACACAGTCTGTGTGTTTAATAATTATTGCTTACTATACCAGCTTGGGTATGTCATGCTCCTTTTTTAGACATGACTTATGTGATTTCTGCTCACATACCTGACTTGATATTTGGACAGGCCCTCAGGATCTAATTGTGCTTCAGCTGAAATTACTGCTAAAATCAACACAGATCAGACAAGTCCTTAATAATCCTGTGACATACCCAGAGCGGGTAATTCTGAGAAAAAAATGATTGATGTTTTTCTTGATTTATCGATCAAGAACTAGACAAAGGCCAAGTTAAACAAAATAACTGAGCAGTTCAGAATGCAACTGCTTTGTGCCCATACTTTGTTTCATGTTTATCTATTAATTACATTTCCTGCAACTATCTCTGCCTACCAGATTGGCAACACATATGCAAAACACATTTGAAACCATTTCACCACAAACAGACAGAGGTAATGAGCTCATTTCTATGGAAATAATTCAATATTGTTATTGTTGCCTGCCTACCAACTGATCTGTAAAAATGTTTGTCCAAATTTACTAGCTCCTCATTTATTGAGAAATACAGAAAAATAAGAGCATAAAACACACATAGGAAGTAATTGATTCACAAATAAGCTTGGCTTTCTGTGAGATAATTGATCTGGCCTTAATTCAGAAGAAAAATTTATTAAATCAATGCTAGCAGACAGTGCTTGTAAGGGAGAGAAGTATCAACTGTAAGACTAATAATTACATGTCTTGTGTATTGCAATATTTCACCAATGCAAATCCACTAATCCTTCTGAAAGTGATCCTGCTCACATTTGCAAGTGTAATTCAAAAACCTTTGCCTTGAATATAATGATGTGCCTGGAAAAAACCAAACAAGTAAACCAACTCTAAATCTATTCCTATTTGATGTTTTCATGAGCTTTCATCATTTCTTAGGGCAACAAAGGAATGAGTCATAAAATTTGTTTGGAAAATTGGAGTGGGAGTCAAGATTTAGATTCTCAGAAGATCTGTCTTCAAACACACAAATTAAGGGACTCATCCAAATGCATTAAGTGATGGGTACACTCTATTTCAGGTTTCCTTTGGGCATTGTAGTGCTCCAAATTTCTTCAGCCTTGTTACTAGCAGAATTGTCTCTGCCATTAATAAAAATTTCTCAAGAAGGTCAAGCCTCAGAAGGTAAAGGACTGGCATGAACTGACATTTGATATATCAAATGGTGATTGCATCAGATTTCAAGATTTATAAGCTTCAAGATTGTTGAAATCATGCTGTAAAGTCAGCCAGGAACTGCTGACTTACTGAGGTAATGAGTGTTCTCTTAGATGGTGGTCTTTGTCCGGAATAAGTACTGAACCAATACTGCAGGTATGTTTGATGACTAAACACAGTCAAAATCAAGATTCTGCTCATTTGTTAATGGTAACTAAGGACATTACTTAATGTTTCTGTTTGTTTATTTCTTTGTGAGATTATTGGTGATAACTATGCTGTCAAAACAAAACCCAATTTTCAGCAAGGAAACACACAACAAAACTTAGAAAACGCTTCATTCCTCCTCTGGCTTCCTTTGTTCCAGTCAATAGAAGGCAGCAAGTTTTTGAGACTTTCTCAGAAAAAATCTTCTGAAAAATTATAGAATCCACCTCTTTTAATTACATTGTACTTCTATATATTCTTTCTCCATGCAGCATCAGTAAAAAGAGAATTGCAGTCTTTCTCTGCTGACCTAGTTCCTGTCCCAGTGAAACATTTCATGCACAAAAAATATTTACAAGACTTGTCCTTAAATTATGATATAGTAGTGCAGCAAAGTGTTAGAGGACTACCCTGATGTATCTCAGAAACAAAAATTAAGATTATTTTCTATTTAAAGATGTAATTTGTAAAGTACCTTCTAGCCCTTAGAAATTCAAAGTACAATAAAGGCTACTGTTATATGTCATGCAAACAACTGAAGAAAAAACATCCTTAAGTAGCTGCCCTAGTACTTGCTATATTTTGTCATGTGTGTTCATAATACAGTGCTAGTTTCAATACAACAGAATTAGAATATCAATTGCCTGTTTTTATTAGAGCACATTAAACTGTTTAACCAAAGTGAAATTGATTGCATTGACTTGCAAATTTCAAGTGAGGAAAAGCAGTTGAAAATGAAATTAGGCTCACTAGAGAGAAGTTAATATGCTCTTTAGCTCTTCTGTACAATAGTGCAAGATTGAAATATGACTGCATATTCTGCTTAAATTGGGTTATATGTTTAGCTTTGTGTCCCATGTTTTACATCGCCTTTAGGTTGTTTGCTGAAACCTCTCTGGGTCTTAATGTCACCAGAATTAACCCATGCCTGTCTACCAGGCAGATATGACACAATGCCAATCTTTCCATTATCTCTGGTTTTACTTGAGTTGCATGGGAGCTGAATCACTCATAATGAGGTGAAGGTGAACTCAGAAGCTCACCAGTGAACTTTGCTATATTTATAGTACAAAATTAAACAAGTACAAGGAGGCAGGGCACTTTGTTTCAATCTGATGTACTGCTCAAAGGTCTGCAAAACACAACACTGCCTGCCCTTGTGAGTCAGTGGTGCAGCTCAGCTGTGCAGAGTGCTTTGCATTCTCATGGAGCTGCAGGTACCCCAGCTAACGAGGGAACCAACTCTGCTTGTATGAGGGAAAGACAAATCCCAATGAAGTTACTGTTGGGTTTGGTGGATGCTTTTGTCCCTGGTGTGGAAAACAGAGTGTTGGCTGGCACTGACCTGTATTAGAAGGAAAATGGATAATTTCAGCAGTAATCATCCAGAATTATTTTTCTGTTGTGCTCATTTCTAGCAGCTGGCAAGTAGTTTTAAACTTACTCTAGTGAATTTACTGAATGTCAGAAAAATGGGGGTAGTAAATGTCAATTATTTTAGGGTATGGAACTCAAATGTTGCCCCTTTCAGACTGTGATTAATGTGAGAAATTTTCCAAATCATAGAAATAAAAAACCCCCACCAAAACAATAGAAACACCAGAGAAACAGAAAAGATCCTTCCTACATGATTGTTTTATTATGCTTTGACTTTTTGTACTTCTCAACTTGGCATCAGGAGTCATCTACAAAGGCCTCACTTCAACGGTGTAGATAGCTTGTTAGTAGTTTTCCTGTTGTATATTGCTGTGGGACATTGCAAAAGTTATTTTGTAGACTTATAACTGTTTCTGTTGAAACAGTTGATTGAAGCCTATGGCTTACAGTTCCTCAAACTCTCAAAAAACCACTTAACCCTATACCAGAACGCCACTCATGTGGAGGAAGACAACTAGGAAAAATGCATGAACATGCAAATTTCCATCTGTTTTTCACAGGAGAATGAACGAGTATCAAGATGATCTACAGGTATTTTTCAAAAGAGTAAAGTGGTCCTTTGTTTAGCATAGGTTGAGAAATGCTGCTATAAACTCCAAAACACAGTTTCTTAAGTCAAAAGGCTCTTACAGTCTGGAGACCTGAAGTTAAATAATCATAGAATCACAGAAAGGTTTGGGTTTCTATTTTTGGGATTTGGGAGGGACCTTAAAGATCATCATGAGCTGGGACACCTTTCACTAGACCAGGTTGCTCAGAGCTCCATCCAAACTGGCCTTGAACACTGCCAAGGATGGGGCATCCTCACCTTCTCTGGGAAACTTGCTCCAGTTCCTCACTCTCTTATCATTAATATAACTGCACAATGAAAATATTTTATGTACTTTTGATTGTGAACAACTGCAAACAGATTCTTTTTATCCTCTTTAGAGAATGATCAAGTTCACGACTCCCATTACATTTTCTTGTTTTCTGCATCTCCTTGCATCACTACAGTGATGCCTGCAGTACCTCCCACTGCTTCTGCTGGCTTTTGGTGTGGGAGCTTCTTCTTGATGACAGCTCAGCTCTGAGTGTGAGGGAGCTGTTACAAGCAAAATTATGTGACATGTGAAGGAGCTCTGAATGTGGCAAAGGTTCCTGGAAAACACGTCTATCTGGACAAGGGTATTTAAAGTTCTACCAATACTTTCCAAACTGGTGTCCATGGAGTACTGTGTGGCATTCCCATGGAACAAGCTGTTCTTGTTTCCAGCTGCTAAGTCACATTAAAGTCAGCTAAAAATATATTAGTTTCCTGGTATTAGTTCTTTTCATGTGAGCAACTGATGTGGGGTAAAATGGGATTTTGAGGAGGAACAGAACTGGATTTTGATATTGAAAACAGAGTTGTAATGTAGATCTCAGATCTCAGAAATGAAGGAAAATGAGGTCTGTGAAGTCCTGCAGGGGAAGATAGTTTTTATTTCAGATCATACAGAGAAAGGGAAGTTGTGTGCAGATTCTCCTTTTGTTCAAATTTGTTCAGGGAAAAGTTAATAATTATTGTGGCATAATAACCTGAAATCAAAAGTGGCTGTTTAATTTGTGTGCAGAAGAAAGGCCTTATTCAACCTCCAAGCACTAGCTGTTGTGGCTGCACTGGGGGAAGGGAAGTCCTTCCCCTGTTCTGCTCCAGTTTTGAGTTGCATCAAGAGAGCTCCTATACCACCATATTAATGCCTGTAGTTGTTGGTGAATCAGTCACTGCAGAAATAAAAGCCGGACTGATTCCTGAGCAGAAGGGAAGTTCTGATGTATTTCTGGCATCTGGTTTTGGTCTGTAATTGAGTCTTAATTAATAACAAGCTGTTCACATAAAAATCTCTACTAGAAACAACCTGGGCATTACTGCATCCCTTTGCAGTTGTGTTCAAGAGAAGCAATACAAAAAGTACTCCTTTTGTAAAACTTGTAGCAATTATAACTATCCTCTTGAAGTCTGAAAACTTCTGTCAGTCTAAGTTTGGACCTTCCTGCTTATGCATAAGGGGCTAAATTTTCTTATCTGCCACAGGGAGCTGCCCTATGTCTTGTCATAAAGGTGTTTTAAACTGGCTGGTAAGTCTTGAACCCCAGTGCTCCTTTGCTGACCAAGGGTGCAAACCAGTTCAGTCTTGCCCCAGATCATCCTGACCAGGGGCTCTGGTGTCTCTCAAACACAAATGGCTTTCTTTGCATTTCAAAAATACAATATTATTCAGAAATGAAACGATGTGTGTGAACAGGTTGCCTTCCATATGACCAATTGGTCCCTAATTTGAGGGTCAGTTTGTGTAACACACTACCCCTTTCCAGCCTGTCATGCCTGCTTATATGTTATACTCACATAGATGCCTACATATAGTTCCTCTTCATTCTCTGGACTCCTAATCTCCATGTGGAGCTTATATTTTATTGACTCCAGTCTCTCCCTTCTAGTCTGCTTTCCCTTTATTCTTTTATTAGTTAGCTCCATTGTAAAGCATTGTGCTGAATATATACTGCATTCTATTCTTCTGATATAAAGCATTACCACCCCACATTATCTGTTGGTTACTGCAATCTAATTATAGATTAAATTCACACTAACTTCTTAGGATAAATTTTAATAAAATAACAAAACCATACTTAGAATGTTTCAGTGGTGCTCTTTCATAAGCTGTGCCCTCACACTTACAAGGGCATGACTCTGATGGTAATTTTTACCGAAAAACACAAGCCAAAACAACAAACTTGGAGAACATTTTTGTTGTGGTGATTGTTTTCACACATGGATTTTTGGGTGAATTTTTTTCTGAAAATCTTACTACAAAGTTATTCATTACTTACATGGGACATCCTCAGCCTTCAAAAATCTGATTTTGTTATAATGCAAGGCAGGAAGTGGGAGCCTGACCATATCCTAGCTTATAAGCAGTAAAATTAGAATGAAAGCATTTAATATTACCCAAAACTTCCTTTTGATTGTGTATCAAAACTTAGTTCTAAATACAGCTTCTTGACAATTTATTGAATTAATATTATGCAGTAGAATAATTAAGGAATAAGTAGTTCAGGTTTTCAGATCAAGACTATGTAAGAATGTTTAATGTTGGGATATAATATTGGTTGTTAGTGTAATGGAAATATAGAAAAAATTCTCAAAATTCTCAATTTTTTCTCAATATTTATGACACAGAGGAGCAATGGTGTAGTTTAAACAGTTCTGTGTACAACTGTCTGAAGAAATAATCATCACATCTAGGATTATAGCTGTGCTTCCTGCTAGCTTGACAGAATTCTTCATTTTCAGTTGGATAATAAGAACAACTTTTCCCTCAGCAAACTCTGCTGGTTAAATTTATTGTGGCTGTGATAGAGACTTCTCAGTATTAGCACTTGTACTCAGATTTGACTGAGCATTTGATTACAAACTAATTTTTTGAAATGGCATTAACAGAATGTGTCAGTAGTTTCCTAAAATCCCATTACAAGACGAAAATAAACAATATAAGGAGAATATAATGCACAGGAAGACAAAATTAATAAATTCAGAACATCTCATGCAGCCTGATTTTAAGAAGATTCTCTAGGAAATAGGTTGCAAAATGTTTGACATTTTCTACCCAGTGCAAAATTATTGGAGTATCAAAAGGTCCTATGGCTTGTATTTCTCTAATGACTGCTACTAGTATAAAGCTTGTGTCCCTTATAATTATCCTAGTGTTTATTATGTAATTATATATGTTGCTCTGAGAAGAATACTAAAAGAATCTGCAGTCATTGTGAAAGATTTGTGTTGTACATAGTGGTATCAAAGAAATGAACATATCTTCATAATAAAAAGTACAACGTTAAATTTACCATGGTGAAAGATTTTTCTTTCCTTTTTTTTTTTAAATGTGTGGGTCATGGGCAGCATAGACAAAAAGGCTTCTGTACAAATTTGTGCTCGTGTCCTCGCAAAACTGCAGAGCAAAAAAGTTACTTTGATGAATTTTCTGTGTCACAGAGTCCAATAAAAGTTGTCATTAATGACTGGCTGAGTGTGTGCAGTTGTTTATCTTCCTTGTGACTTTTGTGTGCTTACATAGACAGTGAATATACTGGATGCCAGCATATCTGATTGGGATTAAGAGGAACATGATTTAGATTGTGTTCTTCACTTGCTTTATCACTTTACACAAATCATTTCGTTACCTCAAACCTGTCACTTATTCCTTCTGGTGAAAGAAGACTTCTGACCATGTACTTAATAGACTGTTGGAAGTTCTGTGAGTAAAATTTGATCACCTTTGTCAATTCTGCTATCTTCTTGTCTGTCCTCCAAATGATCTGTGCCTCTTTATATGGGAAAACTTTGCAGTACTCTTTCTGTACTAGTTAACAATTTAATATTGGTATTGTTCAGAGAGAAAAATCATTTGGGCTGAAAATATGAACCTTATTTGACTTTTCTGAACTGTCATAGGTATAGTAGAAATAATAATTTTAAACAATGTATAGTGTCATAATAGAATCAATAATTTGGAGGTGTGTTCATTTCCTTTTTTGGTTTCATCTGTGGAATAAGAAAAAATGGAGTTATAAAGATGTTCAACAATCAATTCCTGTTGGGGAAAATTTTGTTAATTTAGAATATAACCAAAAGTTTAAAGGGAATAAAATTTCAAAAATATCCCAAATAAGAAATGTTAGGCAGATACAAGGCATTTTGTATTGAATATATAATATTTTTTAATCATGTGTTGAATGGTATTAAATAGCTGATAGAGGAAAATGTGGATGAGGGAATGCAGACTCAGCTCACATGAGACTATTGCAGCTCAGGCAGCTACAGAAAATTGTCTAAGGAATCAGACAAAAGTATGTCATCTCAATTTAACAGCAGAAATAATGTCATAATTCTTTCCCCCTATGCCTTCCCACAAAAAAAAAAAAAAAAAGGCACTTTTCCTAATGGAATCATGGCACTTTCCAATGGAAAACCAAAACATTTGAGTGAAATAATTATTTTCCTTTGGCCAAAAATCTGAATAGAGATTCAAGACTTGTCATACTAGCATACATCTAGCCTTTCGTGGGTAACTGCCTTTACATGGCAGAAAAACCCTGGAAGATTGGAATTAAGGCTCCCAGTCAACATTCTGTACTTAAACAAGCTTCTCATTTGGCTTACCCTCATTAGTGACTGGCTCAGACTACACATACCACACTCCAGTGGCTTTCTGACACCATAAAAACATTGCACATTTGAGTGGTGTTTGTAGTTCTGTCAAATACATAACTCAGAGATTTTAAGGCTCTGTAAGTGTGTGTGTATCTCAGGCTACATTCCCAATCACAGCAATATCATCACACTTCAAAACCAGGACAAGCCTCTGGCACACTCTTCTCTCCTCAGCTGATTTAGAGCTCTCACAAGGATCACTGGATGAAGTTTGGGAGATGACATGAGCCTGGGATGTGCACAATAGGCAGCTGGGATGTGGATACTCTCTTTTGAAAGAGAAGACATTTGAATAGTTTGTGTGGGGGTTATTGCATGCCTTAGTGCCAGAGAACTATTTTGGGCATGTTTGGATCAGTAGTATAAATATAATCTCAGTGTCTTGATTGTGCTACATTTTGTATTGTGCTCCTTCCAAAGTTTCATTAATAATTTTATATTTCTATAAGCTGTACTTTAGGAAAGAACAATTGTAGTATTGTTTTACAATAGGAATGTGTAAGTTCATCATTTTAAGTTCAACTTGCTAATATTTATCTGAAGTCAGTCTTAAGCATCCCATGAAATCAGCAGTATATGATTCTAAATCAAGGCCTACACTGATAGTCATGAGCCTAAGAAAGATTTTTCCATGCTGGAATAAACCATACCCTGGAATCCTAAAAAAAAACATTGTCTTTAGTGGGAGTCTGTTTCACTCTTAAGGCAACAATAATGAGGATTCATTTCTCTTCTCCTTGTCCATACAGACACCTGCCTTCAGGGAAAATGAAGATAAGGTGGGACACAGAGGTCAGCCTACCACTAATTGTTTCTCATGTTTTGTATTCTCAATGACTTGTGCACACCTGGGAACTAATAAGTTTTCCTAAATCACAATGTTTTAATGCAAATCCTCATGTTAAATAAACATTCAGTCAGGTGCACTTGTGGACCAGGGTGGACCAGGACTCCCAACAGCCGAGGCCCAAAGAAAGCCAGATGCTCCAGAGCTTCCCACCTTTCTGCTGTAGAGCTGAGAGGCTTGGCAGGTTCTGTCTCCATGGACTGGAGCTGAAAGCTGTGGAAATGAAGGATTTGTGGCCACTTGTGGGGGAATGGCTGGGTGTAGTGCAGGGCAGGAGCAGGGAGCCAGGGAGGCTGTGGGGCTGGGGCAGCTGCTGGGGAAAGCAAGGTGGGTGATTAGCAAGCGTGAAAGTACAAGGAATGATGATTTTACTGAGCAGCTGCTGCCTCCAGTGAGGTTATTTCCTGGAGGAAGTTTCATGTGCTGGGATTGTCAGAATGAAATATTCTCTCAGTTTCCAGTTCGTGGGAAATTAAAAAAAAAAATGAATTTTTTGTTTGATTCGGAGTTAAACCAAATAACTCTCCCTGCTTCCCACCAAAACTTCTTCACAAATCAGAAATGCTACTCTTCAGCCAGCTTCACTCAACAAACAGACCACTGGGAGAATGTGCTTTATTCATGCTTGTACTGAGATCTGATTTTGCAGACCAATGCAAGATTGAAAAAGTAAATTTCTTCATAGAAAACTTACCCACTGTAATGCTAACCTTCTAAACCAGCTGGTAGTTTCTACATTTGATCAGTTCTTTCATTTTTACATATGATTATAAAATTCAGCTCTGAAGCTAATGCAGAGGTGCAGATCAGAATTCATCCTAATCCTTTTCAGAAAGCCAAATTAACATTTGGATTAGAGAGCCCAATACATTTCCTCAAATGTTTGGAATATTAAAACACAACTCGTTGTAGATTTTAAATGTCAGTACTCAGAATAATATCTAAATCACACAAAACCCAAGCAAAGGAGACATCTAGATAATGGAGGCTTGCTTTTATCTTGTGACAGAAAGCATAATAATGTTTTTTTAGGGATAAACTGCAGATATGGAACAAGCTTCCTCAATCCATATGGCGTCTAAGTAGGAACCTCTTCAGAGTTCCTGAAATGCTTTTCTGACGTTTGCAGAGCTCACTCTGTGCCAGGTAGTAATTTTTACAGTTTACTACTCAGAAATAATTTTTAAACTTAGGTTCATTTTCTTGGCCTTCACCATCCCTGGTTCAGTGCCTGATGTGTTGGCCAAGAAAACAGCCATTGCCATTAGTAGGGACTTACCTGCTATTTATCAGTTTGCCACAGATACTTGGGACAAGGGATATTTTTAAATGGGAAGGTGTGTCACCCTGTGCTGAATTTGTGGTGTAGTTTGCAGAGAGTATGAACCATTGCAGTCCCTTGCAGTGGATTTTTCATGTGATTGCTGAGCTCTCAGCTCAGTCCTGTGTCACGGCCAGGACAGGACTGTCACAAGTGCAAGAGGAACAGCTCTTGGGAGGTGTCATTTACTGGTTACAGTGGGCTGCACAACTGTGCATTGGTGTGGGGAAACCAGCCAGCACAGCCCTGTCTCTGTCAGACACTGGATGGTAAATAAAGTTCACCTGAGCGAATCTTCAGCTGCAGTGAGATAGGGTAGTTCATCAGCAGAGTTCTTAATTAACTCTGAATAAGTGTTGGGAGACCCCAGCACACTTGGGAAAGGTGAACTCTTGTGTCCTCAGTGCTGCACTTCACTCTGCCTGTACTCCCTGGGGACAAGGCTGCAGGCAGGGGAGATCTGGTTGATGTTGGCAACCCTGAGAGAACTTCATTGTGTTTTTCCTAGATCCCAGAGCACTCACTGAGCAGTGTCCCTTTGTGCAAGTGCCACTGGTTTCAGACAGAATGTGCTGTTACTAATTTAACAGGGAAAAATACTAAAATCTGGCTTGGAGTGGTTATTATAGCCAGCCTTTGGTCCTTTGTCTGTTTTACTTGGGGGTTGTGCAGAATCTGTTAGGGAAAAGAACATAAAATTTAATCCCTTTCTTCCACAAGTAAAAAGAGAAAAGATTTTTCTGTGTGTGCATCACTTGGTGTGAGGGGGCAGTCAGTCACCATCCACAGGGGTACAGTAAAGGACTTTTACACCTCTTCAGAGTTATGCCTCTCCAAACAGGACAGTAACATCACAAAACTGAGACATTTGTGGACTCCTCTTTGCAGTTTCCTGGTATATTTCAGAAGATTTTCTGGATTATATTTTTGATGTGATATAAGATTGTTTTGTTTTTTTTCTGAGAATATAAGAATATATCTTTAAATGTACTACTGGATTTGAGACTGTAGCATTGTCAGAAAATTAGTACCTTAGCAGTGCTTGCACACCTGTCTACTCCTATGTGATCTATGAGTGTTTCTATAGAAATGAACAGCAGTAATTGTGTTTTTCTGAAAAAAATGGAAAATACTTGGTTACATAATGAACAACAGGAAAAATGTTAATTCTTCATAGAAGCTTCTAGAAGATTCTTATTTTACACAAAATATTGACATTGGCAGTTCAGAAAACTATTCTCTTCCACTTTCAGGTGCTTTCCTCATTCATTCCTTCTCAATAGGGAGATATCTCTCTTTCCTAATTTTGGTTTTCAAGGTCTCTATTGAAATAGTTGTTTTTTGCAGAGGACTAGTAGATATTCCGTCTTTTCCCAGAACTCCTGTCTCTCACAACAAAATCCTATAAAAGCTGAAATCTCTTAAGGCTTGGAAACTCAAATTGAAGTTGTGTTCAGACATGAGTGGTCAGTCTACTGAACCTCAGCTCTGACAGGGCAGAGGCTTCATGGCTGATTCAACTCTCACTGATGCCAGCAGAGAAAAGTCCATTCAAATTCTTACATAGCAACTTCATGACATCAGGAGATGACAGGTGCTATAACTCATGTGCAGATTTAATACAACAGCTGCTTCAAAAATGAATATGTACTAATATCTAATAAACTGCCTTCTTAAGTTGTTCTCGAGTTGTAATGTTAGAAGTGCAGGCACTTTTCATAAAAAAATATTTGCCAAATTGCTTTAAAAAGCAACATAGAATTATCTCAGCAAAATGCTTCTAAAATGTGTCCATTTTTGAGACTTGCTTCTTGACACATAAGTCTATAAAGATGATCTTGTAAAGCCAACATCTTGATTTAAAAAAAAATCAGAAAAAAGAGAAAAAACCAAAATATTTCATTGCAACGTGAAACTGAATTTGTTTTAATTATTTGTTGGGGGAAAATAACATTTGTGCATTTGGTCTAGAAAAAACAAATGGTTTTATTTAATAAAGAGAAGCAATAAGAGACCAAAACATTGTATTTGTGTGACTTTTAATCCCTTTCTAGACCTCCAAATACAGCCAGCTTCTTTGGATTTTCTTTGTGAGAACTCGTTGAGAAATCACAAGAAAAACATAACGAGGAATGATTATTATGGAGAAAACTGAATTGCTTCTGCATAGTGTATCCAGATTTTTTTGGTGCAGAACACTTTAGGAGTATACTGCCCACGTACTTCCAACTCAGGCTTCTGTGTTTATTATGCTAGCAAAATACTGTAGTCATGGAAAGACATAGAACCCTTGAGATAAATCCATGTACACATTACTCAGAAATTCTGGTGTAGTTCTTAGCAAAATTTATTTTGGGGATTATAGCTCTGGAGTGTTTGTAATTGCACTCCTAAGAGTGGCTCAAAAGCTAGAGCTAGTTATAACTTCTACATCTTAAGGGCAGATCCTTCAATGCTTATTGAGGAAAATTGCTCATTGGTTTCAATGGGAATTCAGCCTCATCAATAAGCACTACAAAGTCAGGCCCTAGAGAGTCCCACTTCATAAATCAATTATAATTCATTCATCAAAAAAAAAAAAAAAAGCTAATTCTGATTCAGTTTAAAACACTCAATCTCATTTCAAATCATTAGTTACCTAATCATGAAGGAAATTAAAATATTGTTAGAATTAATTGTGTGTGACTCAGCAGTCCAAAGGACCTTCAGCTAACAGATCCAGTTAAAACTTTCCACTGATGCAATATGCTAAACAAATATTACTGGGGATTTTGTTAGATCAGAGCATTGTTTGTGCATAAGCTGTTGTGAGGTAAGTCTAATGTAAGATTATTGATAATGCATGATGAAGAGAAAGCATTTCTGATAAAGAATGTGTTTATCTGAGGAAAGCAAATGCGACTTGGAATGAAAATCCTGCTTTTCCTCTTGGAAGTTCTGTTGACAGCAGTGTCTGTCATACCAAAGCCATTATGAAAGTGATGGAGAAGCTGCCTTTGCTTTTGAAATTAACTTTGATTATGTTTTTAAAAATATTAGATGATGTTTAACACAGGAGCTTTATTAATTCCAAAGAGGGAACCAGTCTTACTGCTTTGGGGCTGGCCATAGTACTCTGGGACTGTAAAGCAGTGGCTGGTGCAGCTGTGCTCAGATAGGAACTTGTTGGGCTGCTTGTCCTTAAGTAGCTTTGGCCCCTTTCCAGAAGAAACAGACAGAGGCACTATTTTGTGGTCCTATCTGTAAACATGGCAAGAAGTCAAACACGTGGGAGCTTGTGTCAGCTTTTCTTTTTTTCCTTTGCAGTAATTCTGCACGAGCTTTCAGAAGTCAGAATCAACCTGTTTACAAAACACATCACAGCTGTGTAAATAAAATACCTTCCTCTAGCAATTATATAGGCATCAGGACAAAATGCAGTGCTGTTGAATTTCAGTTACACTGCTGCTGAATCTCTGTTTGCAGCATAACTGTAAACAAGAAAATTAAATAACTAATGGGCCATGGGGCTGAAGAAGGTTTGGAATGGTCATTTTTGCTTTTCCTGTCTATTCGTGTTTCAAATATGCAGCCATTCTACTGCACTAGGAATGAGTCTTGTGTCTAATCTATTACATTCCTTTAGAATGAATTCAGGAGGTAATGCTTCAATCATATTTTGATGTTCATAATCACTGAAGAGAATAGTATTTCTTCTTCCTTTTTTTATTGATGTTGAATTGGATAGTTCTCTGTAAAAGAGAAGCAAGATTGTGACATCATGCCTAAACTCCAAATTTACTGCACAGTAGTTTGGATATTCAAATGTAATGAGAAAGAAATATGCTTCAAATTTGCAATTACTAAAACTGCTGCATTCATGGGTTGCTCTGTTTTCTTTTACTGTTCATGACAGCACTATGGTTACAGTTCTATTGACTACACATAATTAATTTTCTAGGACAAATAAAATAATAAAGCCTTCCTATGAGTGTATGCTTTCTTAATTAATTAAGTTGATTTGACTAGCTTTAGTTTCTTTGGTATCAGTAAAAACCAGAAACCTCAGAAAGTGTCCATGCAATAAGGGTGCTGTGCATTTCTGAATGTCCATTATTAAATAGGTTTCATGGGTAATATCAGAAGCCTCTGTTATTTTTCTTTTCCCATACCTGGGAAATACCAGTCAGCTAAAGTCTTTCTGGCAGCTGTGGTAGCTTTCTTAGCATAATTTGATCCCTGTCCAGGACTATGGTCTTCATCCTTCAACTGGTGATGTCTCATTGCTTTTTGGGTTGAGTGGTCCCATTATTCTTGCAGAAACACTGGCTGTAATCTGAAAGCTTCTGAAGTCAGAGAAAAGATTCCTGTGATGTCAGTAGACTTTGAATCAGGTTTGACCAGTTCCAGCATAAAGCCAAATAACAACTTTCATATATGTTAGAAAACTGCTTACCAAGCATAAAAACTCATTTGACAATCGGTAAAACACCCACGTTTTTGGTGAAATTCTGTTGTTCGTGACTTTGGATTGCAAGCTAGCTGTTTAGTTGAAAAGGACACTAAAGGTTTTCCTGAATTAATTACAGGCTCTTAAAGCTGCTGAAACAAGTGATTTGTCCATGATTACTTAAATGCAAAGTAGTGATTTTACCCACAAAAGCTGTGTGCTTGGAAAAACAAAAAGATTGATTCTCTGCCAAAACTTGTTTTAAGAAAGATTTATCATGAAACTTGTATTCCTCTGATAAGTTTTGTTACACTCCAGTGAATGCTGTGGGCCACCTTGTGTGAGCAAATATTATTTCTGTGAGTAAGGGCTGCAAAGACCAAGCCATCTGGCAGCAACCAACTTCTTTGTGCTTCTTACTGCTTCAGTTGCCTTACTCTGGTAGCTAAATGAGATGTTATAATTAGGAACCCACCAACACTGTATTCATTTTACAGGTCAAGTTCTGAACACACTTTTCTGACAAGTCTCCCAGTACTGTCTGTGGGAATGTTATTTGTGTCCGGATTAAGTTCCTTATTTGACTGTTAATTTCACGGCTGTGCTGCACAGCTTGATAATAGGGAAGCTCATAAAATAAAGATGCACTAGTTCTGTGACTAAACTCTGTAATGCATGTGAAAATTGTTTTTTCTTTTTATAATTACAGCTGGTATTTCAGTGTTCTCTGCCAGCCCTCACTTTCCTCCATCTACACCCCCTTTATTTCTTCCTGATAACGGCACAAACATTAATTTTATCACTTTCCAACATATTTGTAGAAACGTTCTCTATAATTTATAGCTGGCCTTGACAGGTTTGCTGAAAATAGACAACTGATGTATATCTATATAACTCTGTTGACTTTCATACTGGTTTATGCAGGCAGAGGATACAGATGTAGATCAGTGTTTTCTTTCTGTCTAAACAAACAGATAAGTAAAGTATCCTTTAAATACCTTAAGAAGAACAGCAATTACAGCTGGAGTTTTTTACCAGTTATGTTTTGCAGCTATAGGAATTATTAACTTCTCTTAAAAGCCCTCATTTTTTATCTTTGCTTCTAGCACTCAACAAACCTATACTTCCATTTCCTGCATCCACTGCAGCAACAGACCTGTCTTAGTACATAATTTGGTACAACAGGAACAAAGCAGAAGATCAAAGCAGTTGGTGTTTATGTTTGTCACATATTCATTATGCACATTTGGGTATTTTACTCCAGCCTAGGGTTACTCTGGTTTCTTGACCAAAACTGATGCCTCTCTTCCTACACATGATCACCCAGACAGGCAGCAGACAGAGAACTGCAAGGTGGAGAGGTGGCATTAAGCAGTGGGAGTGGGAGGAAAAGGCTCCTAGAGGGAAATTGCTCCCTCATGTTGATTTCCTATTTTTTTTCCCCTGATTGGAGAGTGGGCCAGAGCCTCCTGCTGTTCCAAGAGTCCCTGGGGTGGCAGATGAGGCCTGAGCACAGTAGAGATGTCCCAAGAAGTGTTTGCTGTGATTCCAATCCTACCCCTGACTGCCTGTCCACACTGAGGAGCAGCAGAGGTCATGTTCTGTAGAGACTGTACCAGCCTGGGCTGGCTCTCCCAGGTCCCCATGCAATCAGCTATCTGGTATTCCTCCCTGTGCACAAGCTTTCCTCCATTCCCATCCCTCTGGGTGCTGAATGGCCCAAGTGTCTGTCTGGGACTCAGGCAGAGCTGCACGCACAGCTGGGCACTCAGTGGCACACAGCTTGACACTTGTGCAAGCTGGGACTAGGAGGGGAGCTTCTGATGTACTTAGCTGTCACATGGAGGAGTTCACCCACAGTTCATAGCCACAGACATTTATTAAGGTGCAGCAACCTTTGTAACATACATCATCTCCTCTCAGTCATGACCCAAGTGCCAGAAACATCATGCTAATCCCATTCCACTATAATGACATGCACAGAAATGGTATACTGGCCTGAACTGGAACACTGGCACAGATTTGCTTTGCAAATGCTCTAGAAGCAAGCCAGAGAGACACTCCTGTTTCTGCTTTTGTAATGTTCTTCTGTGGGATGCATGAACAGGATCCCAGAGTGGCTGAAGAGTGTGCTTGGAGAGATGTTGTCCTCTGTCTCTGGGCACAGACAGCCAATGGGCAATAATCAATGATAGTTCTCACCAGGAGATCAATACAAGCTCTCCAGCACATGGGTCCTCCTGCTATGCTGCCCAACAAGGGTTGTTGCTGCCCTTGCTCTTTAAGACTTATTTTCATCCTTTCAAATTTAAGATTGTTTGCTCATCAGTCCTCTTCACCCATCAGTCACGATGCAGCCCTCTGAGACTGCCAGTGTTAGGCTGCTCCTGAGGAAACCTTCAGCCCTTTCATGGCACAGTATAATTTGCACCTTCTGGAATTTTGCACCTCACCATTGCAAAAGAGATAAAAGTCAATAGCAAAAGATCAGAAAGAATGGATAGACAACAACTGACATAAGGAAATTAAATAAGGATTCCAAGCTAGGATTAGAGAGGATGAAGAGGGAAGGACTGCTAGAGATTCAAAGACTGGGGGGCTGACTGTTGATGATAAATATGGCAGCAGTTACACAGCATTTTATAGGTCCCCAAACACCTCAGATTGTGACAGAAACACTTGGTAGTTTAAGAATTTTTTGATGTTCATGCATGTGGGGTAAAACTTGTGACAATATAGCCCACTTTGGACTGGCCCTTTAGCTCCTCTTCAGGGCAAACATTCTTTTCATTTACACTTCAGAGTACAATTTCTGGAATATTTTTCTTCCAAAGGTGGAAGCCAAGAAACTCCACCAGCAAAACTGACATGCACTAAGTGGAAACATTGATGTAATCTGTTTCAGAACTCCTTTGCTCTAAACCAAAATGGTAATACAGATAGGGCCATTGAGTCCCTTTGAAAATTGCCTTGTCATGCGGTTGCAGTGGATCTCTGTTATTTTTTCCCTTTTTTAAAAGTATTATTTTTCCAATTCTCCTCCAGAGTCTTCAATGTATTATCCTATTCCCATATATTTTTCTAGTCTCCCAGAATCCCTGTCTGCTCTTCTTGACACACTAGTTCTCCCTCTCCTTCTCCCTTCTGTTTCT
The DNA here is from genome assembly GCA_013398075.1 of Notiomystis cincta. Classification (NCBI taxonomy): domain Eukaryota; kingdom Metazoa; phylum Chordata; class Aves; order Passeriformes; family Notiomystidae; genus Notiomystis; species Notiomystis cincta. Next base: position 36,816 of record VZRX01016776.1, on the reverse strand, counting down.
TTTTCTTTTTTTATCTTTGTCTTCTGGAGCAACAAGCCAATTCTGGAAGTTTTTATTATTTTTCATTCCTTCCTCAATGCCTGTCTCTTCTTTCTCATGGTGGTGTTCAGCCATTCTCATCAGGTATTCTTTCTTGAACCTTCTTCTTCCCTTCATCCATCCTGTCCTTGGGTCTTGCCTGAATTCCATCATGATTTCCAGCTGCATCTCTGGAGCTCAGGCACTTTTTTCCCTGTGGGTCCTCTCGTGTGACACTTGATACATAAATAGCTCCTAACAAGTACCCACTTGATGGTAAAGTACATCCTGCAACTTCTGCATTCAACCATTTGCAATTATTTGGTCTCATCTGCTGTTACCTTAACCGACATTATGTTTTCTTCCCTGTCTCTCTCTTTTAAAGAAAAGAAAACAACATAATTCAAAGAAAAGTCTTTACTGCCCTCTGTTTAAGGAGTTCCTATGTTCAATATCTGCTTGCTGTTGTAAACATTTTTTATAGAACAGCCTGACTCCCTCATTTAGACCCATTAATTAACTGCTTGTTTGCTGTGTTCAGACAGTGTGATGTTTTCATCTTTTAAAAAATGTTTTAGCTGTGATGTCTTGTTTGTACTCACACCACACAACTCTCAGAGTGCTCTGCAAGCTGGATCCAGAGCATGCAGCTGAACAAGTCATGAGGACAGCTCTTTAACCACAGACAAGTCCAGTGCCAGCTCTCCTGATGACTCTGTTGTATGTGATATCTTTATTGGATTCTTGTGTCGTTGTAATACTGGTTGAATGAGCTGTCTTGTTGAAAAATTGTGAAGATCTTTTGTATTCTTGGTCTTCTTTTCTCCCAGAGAAATAACAGAAGTTACATCACACTAAAGAAAGTAACAATCTTGCACACAATTCTGCTCACATGGTCAACAGTGAATTTTTAATTTTGAATTCAGTAACAAAAAACTTGAAAAATATTTTTATTTCCTAGATGTCATGATATCTGTCAGATTCTCATTGAGAAAAGCCTTGGATTTTTTATTCCCCAGATATTTATTGGTAGGTGACAGAAATTTCTACATAAATACATGTGCTAATATGTTTTGTTAGCAAGTTTTGTTACTTTACAATATATGCCACAAATACTTAGAAACCACTCTTCAATTCTTTTAAACCACCCTTGACGTATTTAAGTTTGATAAATTGTGTTAGTGGTTTAAAATTCATGTTTTGTGGTATGGGAATACAACTAATTTTCTTCAGGAAAATGAGAAAATTAAGTCTTCTCTTCTGAGACTTCCTTAGTTATAACATGGGTGTGATGATATTCACCCTTTAATAATGCATATAATTTATTTCAGCCTAACTGTGATGGCTGAGAGGTCCAAACTGGCAATTCACAACTCATCAACTTAATTAGCACTTCCAGCCATCTTTGTGAAAATGCATAGTTCAGATGAGTCTTGGAACAATAAGGTAATTCTAATTCAAAGTGCATGACCCAAAAGAAACCAGAAGAATGCTGAATTATTTCAGTAAGGCCTGAAAAATTATGTTGTAAAACTTTAGCTTTAAAGGAACCAGGAGTCATAGAGCCACAGAAACACAGTTGAGTTGAGGTTAGAGACATAAGAAGGCCTCCAGTTCAACATACTTAAACTTGAAGTCATATCAGCTAGGAGATCAAACGAGGTTTCTTGTGGCTTTCTTCAGCTGAGTCTTGAAAATCTGCAAGGAGGGAGACTAAAACTTCTCTAGAAAACCTGCTCCAATGAGTGATTTTTCTTATAGTGAAAATGTTTTTCTTATATCCTGTCAGAAATTTTTAGTTTCAATTTATGTTCATTATCTCTTGTTCTCCTACAGTCTTAGTGGCTCTCTGCTGAACTCACTTCATTTTATTAACACTGCATTTTTTATGGAGAACCTGAAACTGTATGCAGCGTTCCAGATGTGATCTAACACGTGCCAAGCAGAGAGTGATAACCACATCCCTGAATCTCCTGTCTGTGCTTAGTACAGCCCAGGATCCTGTTGTCTGTCTTGACTGCCAGAGCACGCTGCTGGCTCATGCTGCCTCATCTTGCTGTCTGTCAAGATTCCAAGGTGCAGAACTTTGCATAGATTATCATAAAATTTCATAATGTTCCTGTGTCAGCCTGTTCTTCCAGCCTGTCCCTCTGCATGGCAGACCTGCCCTTAAGTTCCCAATTTGGTATCATCTGCAAGTTTGATAGAGCTGTACTCGATCACCTCCTCCAGGTCACTGAGCAAGATGTTGGACAGGACAGGTCCTGCCACAGAGCCAGCAACAGTGCAATTGTTGCAGGCTTCTAGTGGTGTGTGAGCCATTAACTGCCAGCATGACTGTCCAAGCAGGGTTTTGCCCATCTAACTGTCCTCTCATCCAGGCTATGAAGTTCTGGTTTGGTTTCTAGAGACAGTGTGGAAAGGTTTGATTACGAAAAGTTGCACTTAAAAATAATATTGTAGGATGAGCAGTCAGCCGTCTTAGGGCCAGGTTCAGTCAGCATATGGAATGTGAGAATGTGCAGGCAGGAATTGCTCCCCAGTGGGCAAACACAATTGGGATGCTTTCTTTAGGTATAGATTCCAGTTCACTCTTTTTTTCTCCTGTCATTCAAGATCTGATTGTAGCTGATGTCCTTTAAAATGATAGAATCCCTCAAAATTGGTGTGTCATTACTGCATTGCAAGGAGTCCAGGATTTTTACTGGCCTCTCCTTGTAAAGGTTTGTGGTTGTGGTATTGCAGCACAGTGTCATATCAGCCATTTGGGGGTGGTGATAACAGTAAAAGTGCACTCCAGGTCTGATGCTGAGGCTGGATTCCCATGCAGAAAAGAACACAAGACTCAAAGGTGAACCTTTGTGCCTACAACTTGGGGGCAAAAAAATAAGTCATAGTTTTTAGTCTGTGCATATTTTCTATTTTATTCTTTTGGGCAGCCCATGTAAGTTAGGATTGTATGGAAGGCAGAAATGTAGGAACTATGTAGGATTCTAGAATAGTCTAGTAGGTGATTTCACTACTAAGCACTGCACACAGTGGCATAGTCCTGCAGGAAGAATACAGAGAATGCCAGTCCAAACAGTCTACAGGCTAAGAAAGTGTTTAGATTTCCCTATGAAAAAAAATGGGGGATTTTTTCCTGAAGAAAAAACAGGGTTTTTTTTCCTGTTTCTCTTTCACATAAAACTATATATTTATTCCTGCACTGCTTACTGAAAACTACTTTGGGCCTGAACTGCAAAGTCATCTGCACCAAAACAGTCTCAAGCATAGCATTAGTTGATGTTGGTCGAAATCATGCCAGAACACATTCAAGCAGATAAGAGGAAGGATGGTTGCAAACTTGTGGCTTGCACTATGCCCTGATATTATTTTAATTGAAAGTATAGATATAGTTGCAGTGGATTCTGACAGAGCAATTGATAATTTTTGAGGCTTAGCCCTGAGATATTCACCAGGTTGGTCAGGCCTATCAAGAGTTAAATAGTCACTGGCAGGAACAGGCCAATGGTTTTAGGTATGTGGGAACTCGTAAAGCACATATGAATATGAAGTTTAGCTACTTCTTGGAAAGGCAATTTTTATGTGCCCCCCCAAAACAAAATATTTAAATTCCAACTGGATCTTTGTTATCTAAATTCTTTTCTGACAATTCCCTTACTGTCTAGTTCTTTTTCCCCAATATGAGTAGCAGTAGAGACAGGGAAAGAGTGCTTGTTGACAACATCAGATTTAAAATCAAAAGAAGTTTTCCAGCTCACCTGGGTGAGCTTTGGATAAACTCCTTGCTCATGGTTTATCTTTCCTACTGCTTCAGTGTTTTGTGCTAGTGCATCTCTATGAACTTGAGCATGGAAAAGCATTTACAGGTCTCAGCAAATAACAGATATATTTCTAAATTGCCAGTTGTCATTGATGAAACAGAAGATGGCAAGACTTTGTATACACCAACCCTTACTGAGTAAAGGACAATTAGATAAGGAGAGCATTTAAACCAACTGCCACAGAGTAAAAGCCTCAGCCAAATAGGACTCTGGAAACTACAAAATCTGAGAAATGTTCACTTATCAAGCACTGGATTAAGCTGCCCAGAGTGGAATCTCCATCCCTGGAAGTGTTCATCTGGCATTTGGATGTGGCACTTGGGTGATATGCTTCAATGGTAAACACAGCATGGTGGGTTAATGGTTGGACTCAGTCTTCTCAGATGTCATTTCCAACCTTAATGATTCCATGATTCTATCTTTGTAAATGTGTTGTGTTTGTTTATTATTTGGTATTTGGTTTTACAGCTGTGTGTCTTTCCACCAGAGTTATAGGTTAAAGAGACACATATCTCAAAGAATATGCATAGTGGCTAAAAGGCAATTATATGAAGATTGATGAAAGATGTGAAGTGCTAAATCATTTTTACTAGCTAAATCATTTTTACTAGCAAAATAATGCTCATGGAAGAGTAGGACAGCGGGACAGCAAATTGTCCTTCTGTATTTCATCATTCCTAAATGTTGTTAGATTGAGTAGTTGCTAATTACTGTTACAGCTTGTTTTGTGGACACAACTGGCAATTTAATGTTTCTGAAATTACTGACTTTTAAGAACTTTAATAGACGTCGCAGTTAATGTGCAACATCATTGGGCTTCTTTCTGCCTGCCCACCCCTCAGCTTTTTAAGAAACAAAAATTAAGCATTATGCCTAGAAGCACAATATTTTTCTTCCTTTTTAAAAAAATCTTTAATTGATCCTTTCTATGATCTTTTTGTGCTAGACATTCCTTAATACCTGATCACTAAGATATTTTTAACATTACAAAAAAATCTCCCTCTATGTGCTAGCCAGTGGCCAACATTCTATTATTCACCTGGTTTATTTCAGCTTAGATATTGTGCATAACCTCTGGACTTCTAAAGCATCCACACAACTGAAGAACTTGGTAACTGTGTGCCACCTCTGGAGACAGAAAATTATTTCCCGTTTATTTTAGAGCTGTGTCATGCTTTAATCCTTGTCAGTCCATTTGAGTCCTTGGCTTGATCACTCACCTTCACAGCTGTAGGTATTTCACCATGAGAACAGGATTCAAATGCTTTCAGCCCTTAGGAACTCACACAAAATCACTGAGAATCATGCCATACTTGTGTCACTAGCAATTTTTAAAAAAATGCAGATGCTTTAAAGAGGCAGTCCTGTAAATTAGGAGTAAAACTGCCATGAGTGTATGTACTAGATTTTCCTAAAAATAACAGTGTTAGTTAATTGCATTCTGCTCAGTGATTTTGAGAGGTAGAAACTTGATATTCTGGTAGACATAATGTTCTTTATAAGCTGCTACTGCTGCTAAGGGAAGCTCTCACAATCTGTTGTATTTGTCTGTCATTTATCAAAGGACGACAAAGATAAACAAAAGATGATGTCATCACTGCATTCAGCCATCACAGATGCTCTGCTACTGTTGTCATCACAATATGGAACAGAAAGAAAATGTACACCAGCACTGGTAGTCTAGCTTCCTGCTCCTGAAAGGGACTTGCACAGCAGTGCCTTCCTCCTTCCTACATGTGAGATGGAGCTGACCATGACATCAGCCAGGAAAACCAGAACCCTCTGAATTGTCTGAGCTGCCTCTCCCAATAGACCTATACTTTTATGAAACCCTCCATAACTGTAATGATACATGCACTTTCTTTTACTATTTACCTTTCTCCTAGTAAACTTTTGGAGATGATACTTTGAACTTCCAGTTTTGTTTCTCCATGAAGTGGTCAACATTATCCCAATACATTATTGTAACGATATCTTTATTTTCACTGTCAGACCTTTTGTATAACAGAGTGAATACTTCATTAATTTGGCAAGATATTTTCTAATGCACTTGCTTGTTATTCTAGTATTTTTGCCTCATATCAGTTTTGGGATTTGTTTTTCATTAAGTATAAAGTCTCCTAAATTTTAAGGTAACTGGTGTCTCACCCCCTTGTGTACTGAGAAGTCATCACCTAAAGGCACCTTTCATGTAATATCTGAACTGCTTACCAAAGAACTGAAAATATGTAGAGTATGAAGCTGAATGTAAAGCTTCAATGAAAATGGAAGTAATGAACAGAATAGCATTAAATGTTCAGGGATTGCAGGAGAAGAGTTAGCCTTGTCTGAATCAGAAATGTGGGCTGTTGTGCCCATTAGCCTCACTCCCATTGCCCAGGTGTAATTCTGCATCTGGTTATAATACTGCAATGGCCTCTCCTACCACATCTTAGTGAAGGGACACAAATGGCCATTTGTTCTTTAGGAAGATGGCTCAATTGGTATTGCAAACAAGAGGCCAAAAGCAGATGATTTTAAGCTCTCAGGCACAAAGGTGACCCTTGAAATGGATTATATGAGGTGTTCCTCTGACAAGCCAATAGCATGGTTAAACAGAAGACACATTAAACCCCAGCATTTTTAAATAAAACTGGTAGATATTAGATAAACCAGTGGACAGATTTACATTCATTGTCATTATAAGTGGGGCTGTGGCACCATTTTTTGCTTGTCAGGTTTTACATGAAGTATAAAATAACATGGTAAATGTGAAACTTGAAGGAGTGAGCTCTGTTCCCTTCTTGCCTGTCATTAAAATCCATTACCCCACAGAAGTTAGTGTAAGAAGCCACCTTTTATGAAGAAGTAGAAGTGGTAACAAGTCTGCAGTTTGGAGATGAGGAAGCCTTGGGGATGTGCTCAAGGTTTACAGAATCATGAAGGTGGATAATGAGATAAATGCATGCCAAAGTCCTATCACCAAGTCCCACAAAACTGGAAATAGGGAACTGTAGTTTAAAACAGGTAAAAGCAACTGGTGATCCAGTGGAAGTTCACTGTTGCCACAGGAGTCTGTGAAGAGCAGAGTATTGGCAGGTTTTCCAAAAGGGATTGGACAAACTAACGGACAGTGAGCTGACAGACACTGTCGGGAATCAGACAGGGATGAGGAGATCTGTTCTAAACTGCCTTACTCCAGTAACTATGGACACTGGGTGGAAGGGAGAAAGAAACAAGGTAGAGCTGAGCTAGGTGGACTGTCACTGTGACCTCAGAGGCCATTCCTTGTGGTCTAATATCTGCTTCCAGGTTTTTGCATAGGTTGTGAAGATTCTTCTTTCATGACATCTGTGAGTGATGAATTTCCCTATCCAGTCAGAAATACCTCTTACACAGTCTGTCACCAACTTACTTCTCAGATACTGTCATCATCTCTTCTGTCATGAACAAATACCTCTTTCTTCCTATTGCTGCAGAAGAGTAAAAGATTTTCTGTAAAGACACCAAAGTACCTATTTGAGTGCTTTCTAAATGTGCAGGTGGACTGCTTTTTCTGATCTTCCCTCTGTAATGCTATGCAGATTGTCTCTTCCTGTCATTCATGGACAACAGAAATCTAACCTCTTTCCCATATTTCAAAATGCTGCTGAATCTTTCTTATATTTAGACATCTTTTGCCACATCTCATGAGACAGCTTTCTCACCCAGATTTTATGTTACTCTCCTCTGGACATTAATTTGTCCCCAACTTTATTAAAAACCTGACTTCAAAAGCATTAAAAAGGGGGCATTATACTCCATAAACAACCTTACATACGGTGAGGAGAAAGTATGAATTTTAAAAAGTAAGATAATATCAGGCTCTAGAGAGTGCCCCACAACATTGATATGCCTCACTTTGCTGACAGGAAACCTTTTGTACTGAGTCCTTAAATCTTATTTTTCAACTGGGTCTGTATCCATCTTACAGTGCTGTCATCTAGACCATGTTTCCCAGCTTTTTGTGTGAAAAAGTTCTGGGGGCTGTGTTAGAAAAATCGTGTTCAAATCACACCGACAGCAGTCTCAATGGTTAGATAACCTGGCATGAAATTAGTCTGGCTCGATACAATTTCTTCTTGACATTCTCACAAAGATTGTTTCTTATCAGTGTATTATTTACTAGGTAGTCATAAATTGTTTGTCTTCTATGACAGTTCAGTATTGTTTTGTATATTGAAGTTAGGCTGAGTTGTTTAATTTCTCCAATATCAGCTCATTTCCTTTTTTTATGACTGGGTCATCCATCATCTTCAGGGGCATCAGCCATGCCCCTGTATCCCTCTGGAAGCTCAGCCTCCTCAGGCTCACAGGCTCTTTCCTTCACTCATGGGGCTCTTCCAGCTCAGAGTCACTTGGCAGTCACTTATCTCAGGCATTAATGGTTAGTCAGCCTCTCTCTCTACCTCTAAATAACCCTGGTGTCTCTCACTAGTGCACCAACCATTTGTTGTTAGGGAAAACCCTTCATTCTCTTTCCTGGACCATCCCCCATTACTGGGAGTAGCCCCTGGTGAATAACCAGGGGCTGTTCCCCTAAAAACCCACTTTTCCTGTGATTTTTATTGACCTCAGCAGTGGTCAGTCTGTTGAGATTGTTGACTAGAGATCCTCTTCCTTCCCTCTGTATTGATCCATTTCTCTCATCATAAAGCTGAGTTTCCTTGCACAGATATATTTTCCTTTGCATGTTTTCTTACTTTGCTGAGCACATGGGGTTAGTGATCTATGACAAGGTCTCCTGGATACTGTCATAGTACATATAATGTTTAATGACAGAATAGAAGTTAAAGAATCAGTCTACAAGGTAAAAAAAATATAGTGGTAACTTCCTAATATTTTAATTATCATCATTTCATAGTAAAAGAAAAAACAAAATACAAATAAAATGCAAATTCAAAACAGAGGCATTGATTAATTGCTCCAGTGTGTGTTGAAAATACACTGTTAACCATAATATATCTCTCTTTCTTGAAAAAAATGTATTTTGAATTCTTTTGGAATTCTTCTAGATTCCAATACCTAGTTGCTCTGAATTAAGCAGACTATCCTCTTAACATTGGACTTTTGGTCTATAAATCAGTTAAGTGAGCTATGACATGACATTTCAAAACTTCTATATAATTTAAGAAAATCAGGTCCTAACAGTACTAAAATATCTCACTGAAATACACAAATTTAGTAATATTCCTGGGAAGAAAAATGTTTTCTTAATGTTTGTTCTTCTTATGGCATTTATGTTTAATCTTTTTTCTTATCTATACTTCTGCTTCCAAGAATTATCATGACAGTCATTAAAGTAAACATTCCTTCTAAAATCTCTCAAGCACTGTTGACATTTTTTCTATGTTTTAAGGCACTTTGCAGTTCCAGAAATACAATCTTTCCATCCTTTTCTAAATGCCAAAGACAGCACAAAATACTGTGCTTCACTGTTCTAAGTTAAATGGTCTCTTACTTTTTTAGAAAGAGTACAAATTCATCTCTCAGAAAGAGAGAAAATAAATGATGGTTCTGTATCCTTCCAAGTGTTGCAAGAATCAAAATGTGATATTGGTAAGACTTGTTTCCAACACAGCTGTGTCTCCTCTAACAGTCATTTAGACATAGAATCAATTTCCAACTATTTACTATTGCAGGCTATTCTAAATTCATTTCTTTTGAGTAAAAAACACAGCAAACAGAACTGAAACTATGATGGTAGTTTGAACAATTCCTTTTCTGCAGTGGAATGGTGTTTTCATTCTTCAGTGTCCTTCTCTGCTTTCCAGTGCTAATGTTAAAAAGTAAAGGTCATTTAGTCCTCAAGATGTTTTTTATTCCCTAATAAATGCTTTTAAAAAATTTAAAACTTATAATAACACTGTTCTGGTTTTGTTTAAAAAATATTATTATTCATGTGATCTAAGAAACAGTTGGATGAAATGTCTTTGTAGGTGTGTCTTCAACATTTTTCATGAAGCACTTCTCTGTTAAGAAAATTTTACATCATTGGAATCAAAATATTAATGGAAATGTATTCTCTTGAAAGACTTAATTGAGAGTTTTCAAGTGTACTCAAGGTTTCAATCACTCTCATTCTTTAAATTTGTGGGGGTATGGGACAGTGGCAGGTTTGGATTGGCCAATCCAAATTTCTTGATTATCCTTTGTGAAAAATGACCTCTCTTTATGGAAATCGAGAAGAATATTATTTGTGTAATTAAGAAATACTCAGCTGGAAAGATCCTTGAACACTTGGATTTCTTACCCATTTCAGAGATTTGCATTTCAAAAGCAAATATATTCCAGAAGTTTTTGCTTTGTTTATTTTGGTTTTATCTGAGAAATATATTCCTTTTCTTTCCTGGTAATAGATGGCATGGATTACAGTTTTTAAATTCCTGTGTATAGAGCAATTGCAAATAGCATGCAAATTTCTACAGAATGCAAGTGGCATTGTTGACAAATTATTTGAATGCACTGTCATGCAGTACTGAGAAGGCTTCTTTCAGTCTCCACAACAAAATAATGAGGAAAAATATGGAATGCCTCTGACTCACTAGTATGGGGAATTTTTCAAAATTAGTTAAGGCAGCTCCTTGCTGCTTTTAGGACAGAGCTTTAGTCAGGATTTCCATTTTCAATCAAATATGTGTTTCTGAATTCTGCATACATGACTGATTTTAGTCAGCTGCCTACATTTGTAGTCCAAAGACTGAATCATTCGGGATCAGAAATAAACTCTGATCTAAGTTTCAATTCTTTGCATGGAAAGACTTTGGGATTCTCACTTCTGCTCCCCTGGGGGTGCCTGCCAGAAGAGAACAGTTCTCATTCCCAGTCAATGCTCCGCAGAAGGCATCAGGAGAGGCTGAAGTGAGTCACTCACCAGTGTCACTAGCAGGGAGAGCAGTGAAAATTAGCAATGCTGGCTGTGCCTGTGCTCCTGTTGTGCCATCCCCAGTCTGTTGGCTCCCCTGCCTGCCTGCAGGTCTCCTGGTGAAACCCTGGTCTGGTCTGATCCTTCGTTTGTGTTGTCTTTCCAGCAGAGGTGTTGAAACACGGGAATTCAGAACATTCCATGGCATGTGCTGAAGCAGCAGCCACATTTCTGAAGGATGGGACATTTAGTAAAAGTAGAGACTGGAAATGTAAAAAGAGTTTCTGCTGCTGCAGGCCAGACAGAGGCAATGGAAACTGAGTTGTACCTGTGTCTCCTTGATGAACTGTTCCTTTCAATCTTTCTTCTGAGTCAGACTATCAGCAGTGATGGAACTGTTAGGAATTGAGGGCTGCATCCCCAGGCCAGCTGGAAAGGGCACCAGACACAAGATTCAAAAGTAGATCTTGCAGGCTCTTTGTAGTTCCTGTTACAGAGGGGTTATATCTGTTATATCTGGGCTCCAGTCTGCAGAACATTTCAGCTAGACAGTGACAGTATCCTTCCCACATCCCCTGAAATACAGGCCTGTCATTTGAAAATTCTTTCCTTTTTTTGTCAGTGTACTAAAATCTGTGTTACCTGAAGATATATGTGATTTTTATCCTAAATCCTTTGGCACACAAAAAAATCAGAGTATGTAAGTCACAGCCCTTAGAAAATAAGACTTAAAAAATGTTTGAAGTTGACCTGAGAATAGAAAAGGAACCTCAACAGAACTAACTCATTATGGTGAAATGATGAAAACTTATTTTCCTGGGTTTTGTGAGCTTTTTGGAGGAACAGTGACTTATTATCACGATCTCTAAACAAATGGTGGAGAAAAAACATCTTTTTTATAAAAAAGGACAAAATCTGACATTTCCCCTTTTTTTCAGCCCAAAATAAATAACAGGTTTGCATGAAGTTTCAAAGAACCAAAGCTCAAATTTCTGGTGAATTTTTGATTTATGAGTAATGTCCAATCTTAGCAAATTTTTTTAGCTAAAATTCACTTTCTGTTCTCCACCCAAATCAGTCGGTCATGAACTCAGTATTCATCACAAGAAAAGTAATTTACAGTGCTTTCTGCTCACAATAATGAATACATTCTAAATCAATGTTCCATTTCAGAAAGGTAAAGGATTCATAATAATTTGTTTTAGCAGTGTCTTTGACCAGTCCACTCAGCAGCATTCCTCTTTTTTCCTAAATGTCATGCTGCTGAACAGCATTCTGATCTCAGTTTCCCATGCCAAAATGAGAAGTTTAAAATTATCTTTAATTTTTTCCATTCCTTTCTACTGCAAACAGGAAAAATGCTTCTGATTGTTTGGGGAGCAATGTCAAGGATAGTGTTATCTATCAATTTCAACATGGTCATGTTCTTCCTGAGAAGCAGGAAGAACTGCACAGTTTTAATAGGAAGATACAGAAAAAATATATAAACAGCAAGTGTATGGGCAAGTTTGTTTTTCTGCTTGGCTGTGTGAGCAGTGATGGGCTCCCCACTGCTGGAGCTATGCCACAGCTGCCCCCTTCCCTCATGGGCATTCCTCCCTTCCCACCTGGACTCTAGGGCAGCTGGCACCTGTGCAGGTGCAAGTCTTGAAATTTACTGCCAATGAAGAGGAGAAGAGGAGATCATTTGGCTAAAAAGAGCTAGTTGAACTCTCTAGTAATCATTTGTGCTCCTCCTTGTTCTCCATGTGATAGAAATTACAGTTTTTAACTTGAGAATTCAGGCACCCTTGTGATTTGCAAATCCATTTCCTTTGCCTTTGTCCCCTTTTCCAAGGATAATCTCACTAATGTCATTTAGTATCAATATTTGCTTCAGTTTAAGTAAGTTTGAAGTTTTAATGGACTTCGTAGCTCTTCTTTCTCTCTAAGTGCTCTCACAGCAACACAGAATCATGCAAATCTGTGCAAGTACTTTGTCAACAACCATTCAGCCTCCTGAAGTGTGTTAGCCATTTCTAAATTTACATTTATTACAGTGCTATGGGCACTAAGGATATCAAACTATTAATAAAATTGGTGTGAGGAATCTAGTTAAAAGGAAGCTTTCTTCTTCAGTTAGCTTTAGTGCAAAAAGGAAAATATTTGTTTTGGGGTGTATCCAAGCTAAAGTGACCTGAAACCTGCCAATTTCCTTTCTAATATATATTCCTTTGCATGCAAATGGAATTGTAATTGTAATTACAAGCCTCTCAGTCAGGGCTCTGTGCACAATTTCACCATTTTGTAGTATTAGAAATAAAAAGAAAGCAATGTCAAAACAGAAATAAAGAATATCCTATAGCATGTAGCATTCACTGAACACTGTTCCTGATTCATTGTCTGTCTCAGTAATCAGCTCTCCACCAAATCCTGAGGAAACATCTAAGGTGAAGTAGTGTTTAGAAGACTATTGGTTTCAGTAGTTTGATAAAAATAATATACTGGAAATGGGTGGGTTATTTTCTTGGTGAAGGACTTGGTGTTACTGTATAATTGGATTGCCCTACAAACTGGAGCCCAGATCTTATTCATCTCCTTAATTATGGGTATGAAAAACCTGAATCAAGATTTGTACTTAAATGCTGTGCATAGAGCTTTTTCTGTTTTGTTTTGTTTCATCACATATCGAAAATGCAAATATTTAGTTTGAGATTTTAATTGTGGAAGACAAAGGTCAAGTGCCCATCTAATGCCATGGTTCATATTTGAAAGCAAATTAGAGCTTAAGTGACTTGGTTATAACTTCAGCAGAAACTTGCTACACTTTGAGCATCAAATTCTAACCTTTTATTAATGCTTCTATGATCATTTTTGAGAAGAACTGGCATCATTTTAGTTATTGTCCACAAATGTGATATTTTAAACTGTTGATAAGGACTAAAGAGAGGCATTTTGAGAAAAACTGTTCTCTGCCTGTGCACACCTGCAGCCCAAAGCTGCAGCTGGCATCTCCACAGGCTCACCATTGCTTCGTGCTCTAAGTGCTTCTATCTAGCAAATAAATTTGTGGTGACATGAAACTGAAAGCAAAATGGTTGCCAGTGTTCTTCTGAGAAAGTGATAAAGGATCTGAGAGAGCTATTAAGGATCAATATGAAAGTATTCTCTTGAAGCTGCACTTGTTGCCATTTTTAATACTAGTTACTACTATACTGTTAGGTGATTGAGTTACTACTAGCACAGAGAAATCCTGCCTTGAATTTCAAAGCTCTGACAGGAATCCAGGAGTCCATGAGAGACAGTGCAGAAATTTGATTCATGATTAGCACCCTGAGTTGCCCCTAGTTTAAAAGCTGGCTTAGGTTTAGCTAATATCAGCAATGTACAATGTCTGCTAGCTAAGCAGGTGTATGGGACTGTAATACTTTTTATGCATACAGAGAGGAGTGAGGAAGAGTGGCAGCTGAGCAGAATGCTGCTGTATGTGGATGTTAAATATTTCCTATTTCTAAATTCAGCCATCTGTCATCTCCTCTACTTATCTATTAATTGGTGCTTAAAAGTCCTCAATGTTGCATGTGCAAGGAAAGATATGCAGAGTAAATGTGATAAGAACCTGAAGTGCACAGCAGACAATGAAGAGTTCCAAAATATATAATAATGGCCCAATTCATGGTCAATGGTCCTGGTAAATTTGTCTCCCATTGGTTTCAATTTAAGAAAACATGAAAATGCAGGCCTAAATCTGACTCCTTTAAAATATTTTTGGCTTTGCTGATTGTGATGAGACTTCAATATACACTCAGATTTACATATGTATTTATATCTTCTGAATAAGATTTTCCTGAAAAGGACTATTAGTCTCAGTATGTAGAAACTGACTTTGTGAAACCAGAATCTATAATCAAAATCCATTCTTTCCTATAAATTATACTGATTCATAAAACACTTGGAGTGAGGAATGTTTGCATATGGATTTCTTTGTAGCCAGTGGTCAGTGAATTAACAAGGTAAGAAGAAGACTTGAACTCACTTTTTGACTGCAAGAGTGGTTTGGCTGCTGGAACATGCAAATGGCTTTATATATCTGCTTTATATATCTGCTTTTACATTAATCTATATATCTGCTTTTACATTAATCTATCTTTATTCATAGCTGTTGTCACACTGTGAAGACATGTCTACTTCTCCAGACTACACTTCCATCTGTGGCATAACTGCTTAGAATCAGTTGCACAGGATGGATGCTGGCCCCAGAAGGAGTGAGCATGAAACCTGGAGCCTATTACAATTTTCAGGCTTTCAGTGACTCCATTGGATATAGGAAAATGACCACGGTGCAAAAAGGCCAAGGTCTATGACTCCAGGACAGTCTGCCTTTTCACAGCCTTCATATCTGATATCTGATAGGCATGTTCCTTTCCTTTTCCATCTAACGTCTCTTCTTTAATAGAGTTTTCCTATTAAACAGCTCAACAGTTTTGCAATAAATATCTGCAGTTAGAGAGGGAGCATCCTTGCTTTCAGAAGTCACAGATTTTTATCTCCAATCATGCTAGAAGATCCCATTCTCAGCCCGTGGCCAAACCTCCTCCTGCGCAGTGTGAGGTGCTGGCTCCTGCAGAAGCTGTCAATCTCTGGTGCAAACTCGCTGGTGCCACACAGCCTGCTTACCTGCCTCAGCAGGGCTTGAGCTTCCCACTGCTGAGGCCATTCCTCCAGTCTCAGGCTCAGGGACACCCTGGGCTCTCTGTGGAGCTGGAGGAGCAGATGGATGCATCTGCTTTGAGGAGCTGAATCCTGCTCCTAGGACTCCAACTTGACAGAAGTGTCCCTTCTGCTGCTTCCAGCTCTGCAGATGGTACACACTCCATCCATAGCTTCTGAGTATACTGTCAGTAATATATGCATAGCTGATAGAAAAATGGATTCTGGAGGATGGTAGCTCTTATTATTCTTTGAATTTGTTTATAGTAAATACCTCTCTCATTCCTAGAATTATTGCTGTCATATTTAGTACTAAAATTACAGACTAAGTGGTGCAGCAAAGTATTTCTATGACATTCAAAAATAACAGGGTACCAGACTCAAAAGACATCAGTCTAAATATACTGAGCTGCAATATGTTCTAGCAAATCAGTCTTTTAAATGTGCCTATTGCAATAGGACTGAATTGGGCTGTGATGGGAGTAGGAAAAGAGTGAATGTTATATCAGTGTGTGGTGAAAGAGAGATTGATTGGACCTGTGAAGGTGAAGACCTATTTCCCTGCTCTGCTACAGATTACAAGTGCAAACTCAGACAAAGCAATGTAAAACATCATTGACTTTAGTGGCCTAAGTTAGAAGGGCTAGCTCTGGAAAAAGGATGTGAGCGTTTTAAAGCATGAACAGCCAGATGCATCACTTCTACTTCACCTATTTGTACCTATTCTGAGGGCTCTCATCCACCCCTTTTCCCGTGAAAGCTCATCTTAACCTGCTGCTGAGACACTTCTCCTCCTTTTTTCAGGGGTGTTTAGGTGCTGGGAATGAGGTCTTAAGAGGCATGATGTTTTCAAAATAGAAGCCTTAGTGCTCAACTCGAAGGCATAGATCAATAGCTGTTGAAACTCAGCTTACTGCCATACTTTGCTGCTATTATCCCTCTCCACAGACTCCCACTAAGTCCCCAAGAGTGACAAAAGAAGGATAATGTACTAAGAAAATCTTATTTCAGTTCTTTTTACATCATTCCTCTATCTGCTCCAATACTCATCTAGGGAGTAGGCTAAGTCATATTAACCTGGACTGTTTTTGGAAACCAACCTCAAAGAAAACATTTGCAGGTCTGGCACAAGGAAATGTTTGTAATGCTGTTAGTGATTACTTTTTTATGAGATTATTCTCTGAAATAGGTGACTCAGACCTTGTGTTGGCTGTAGTTTTGGGACAAGACATGAATTCTAATTTCTTATGAGTTAGGTTGAATTCATGAAAGCAAGAAAACTCCTGTCTGGCATAGTCACACACACACACACACACACACACACACCCCTCTCAGGAGCTGGTCTTCCAGAGATCAAAAAGTCCCTTAAACTATGTTCACAGGCATTGTCAGGGAGGGCTCTCTCTCTGTAGACCACTCTGTCTTTCTCTGAGTGTTTGGAGGGAGGTACTCCTTCTGTCCAATATATGTCAGCTAACTAAATTTATTTTGATACTGTGTCTCATCATGAAATCATCTGTGAAGGCTATGATTTCTTTTTCAAAATGAGATCTGCCACGTTTCCATTTTCTCTATACCTTTTGATTACAAATTAAAGGAAGTTCAGGAAAATAATCTAAGCAAATTTGTCATTTTTATAGCTTGAAAGAATTCTGTGCATACCCAGACAAATAAAAGTTATAACTAAACATTTAATTTCATTCCATCTAGCTTCTCCATCCTTCAAGCCTCCCAAGGCAGTAGAGTAAATACAAAGGCAGTGTGGATAACACTGTTCCAAGCAGCTGTGAAATTAGTCCACTGTGTATAGTACTAAACAATTCAAATGACCAGAACTGAATATTCCTGTTAAATAAATTGTGTTGCAAGCATCTGGTGGGCTGTGAGCTGTGGTTGTTTTATCATGCTCTTCTCTTTCTTCATTTTTTCCCCTTGGGCAACCTGAGTCCTGTGTGTGCCTTGGCACTCTCTTGAACCAGGTGCTGTACCAGTTTGCATTGCAGTTATCATGGTGAGGCTGTGGCCCTAATTCTGAGAGCCCATGTCATTAAAGCACTGAAGATTAATAAGCCAGTAGTATTCCTGTCCTGCTCATGTTTCTTTCCTTCCTGAAGCAAAAATAATCATGAGCTAAACGTCTTTATCATTTGGGCAGATAACAAATTGGAAATTTAATAGAATGAAGTGCTATTTCCAGAGATAAAGCAATTAATTTAATTTATGTTCTTTGATTATTCTTCTGTTCTGTGGGGACATTGGGCTGGTAAATCAGAAAGGTGGAGTCAGTCTTTGGGGACAAGGCAGGTTCTGTTTCATTTTGCTTTATTTTCAAATATTTCAAGGTTCTCAAGGGATTACTTGTTCCATTCCTATTGTGCATCTTTCTAAGGGTACAATAAGAGGATTGGGGAAGCAAAGTGAGCCTTAGAGGCAGCTAAAAATTTGAATGCCTCCTTCCCTTCACTGATTACCTTACCTTGATGGACAAGTCCAGATATCCAGTTCTTTGCCTGGGAGGAACAACCTCATAGACCCTGGAAAAGCCCAAGGGCAAGGATGAGTGAAGGAGGCAGTTCTGCTTGCCATAGGCTACAGTGAAAAAGAGTGGGGCAATGAGCTGTTTGACCAAAGAAGAGTTTGTGTAAAATGACCTTTCCACATAATGGGATACAAATATTTCACTGTGCTTTTATCCCTCTGAGTTGTTCTTCTAGGAATTAAACAACTCCTCCATTTTGCAAAGATGGCTCTGCAGGTGGACACATCAGGCACAAGTCCAGGATTTTCCTAATTAGAGGATTAGTAGCCAAAACTGCATGAAATTGGTGGGAGTGTGATCATGTAGTTGATGTACAAAAATATACCATCAGTTTTTCCCAGAAATGCTTAGGATTTTTATAATTTTTTTTAACATTTCATGAGATTGTTAGCAGTCATCCACCTCACATGATTAGTCCAACAACAGATTAATTATTCCCTGCCAAAAGAACACAAAAATACTACATTGGCATTCTTAGGAACACTCTGGATATCCATGTGCAAAATCTTGTACCTCTTTTGGCCCTCTTATTTCTCATGCTTTCCATTTTTAGATTTTGTTTATGGATATAATTATTAAAATTGGCTCTGAAAAACTAGCAGGAGATTAGCTGCATATTTGAATGGTTTTATTCAATGAAGATCAATTTACTAATTTTTAAATTAATTTTCTTTAGTGCTTCCAACCATTTGGAGAGGATCCATTATTATAAATGATTTAATCAAAGTACTGTATTATGAATGCCATATTTAATTAGCAAAGATATCAGGTAAACTGTTATAGTATTTCATTATAATTATAAATCTACATATAGTTAAATTAAAACTAGGAAGTCAGTAATCAGTACAGTGCTGCAGCAATCTGTGATGTGTATCTGTTCTTAAAAAAGATGTAATTTGAATTAATTTATGGTTTCAAGTTCTCAGATGACGTAGATTAATGAGGAACTGCAGGAGTTTGGACCAACAAAAAATTTTGCTGATGATATGTTAAGAATTAAAATACTGGGGAAAAAAGAAATGAAAACATGCTTCTTTCAAATTAAATTTAAATTTAATTTAATTAAGTTCACCAATAGTAATTAATAATGACCATGTCATGGTGACAAAGATTTAAACTAAGTAGTACTAACCACAGTTCAGAAATAGCTGACACTTTGAAATAGGTGAAATCCACAAATAAAAAAACCACTCCAACTAACTTTTGCCATCTCCACAACTGTTCCTGTTCATAGTATTAAGTAGATAGAAAAGTGCTTGCAGATTTGAGGCCTAAAAATGCTCTTAGCTAAATTCTGTTCAACCTTTACAGATTCCCAGGAATGGCTGCTGAGTTCTGCTTCACTGAGTAAAGATTGGACCTTGTCACACAGTCTTTGTCAGAGTACAAAGTGACATTATGAAAAACTAATTGCAAATAATCAGAATGCAAAAGCCAAACTAGGATTTTGTTATAGAATTTGGTCTGTTCAGAGGAGAAGCCCAACATATTCCTGGAGAACTGATATGACTGGAGGTTTTACCTTCCAGGCTCCCAGCTGGGGCACAGGTCAGGCTATGGTTTCAAGAACCCAGAACAGGGATGGTGTCACACAGCACAGCTCAGCCCCCTGTGCAAGTGCACGAGTACAAGAGTTTTCTGTTCCAGCCTGTTCAGCTGGGAAGTGCAGCACAACACATGTTCTCTTGTTTACATCAAAGCAGAGACTCAAAGCTAGACTGAACCAGGGGCTCCTGGGAGGGTACTTGACTGAATCTTGAAACGTAGTGACTGGTTCCAGAATGGATATTGCAGTTCTCTGGAGTACAGCTGTCAGTTAGCTGTGTTTGCCTTTCACTCTTTGCAGCTTCTTGACACAAATTAAATTTCTGAAAGGCAGAGGTTGGACTTAAAGAGGAAACTAAAGACTAAGAAAGATTAAAAATGGCTAGAATTGGCTTACTGATTTTTGATATGGTAGTTCAACTTTACACATGCTTATTAGCAAACAAAAAAAGAATTTATGTGTGTCTTATTGGGTTCCAGTAATTCTCCTGAGATAGGGCCAGTTACAGACAAAAATATATTGATGAGTTTATGTGCTAGAGAATTTTAGTCTAGTGTTTCACCTAATTAAATCCTAGCAGGATAAAAGAAAAGCACTGCTCCCTAGAGATAAGGGTGGGTGCATACTGCTAATATCTATGTCTAGTACACACCACTGACTGCAATACAAGGCTCAAAGTAACTGAGCAGAAGTTCTGATAAAGCTGTCTTCACTCTGGATATTTAAAAATACTTTCTTATCCCTATGATCAAATCATTGTCTCACATTTCTTGTCATAACTTCCACCATCCCAAACTCAGTGAAGAAGAAGGACTGATTGAAGGGTTTAGATAATTCTTGGACATTAAGTCAATAGCCTATGTAAATGTCACACAAATATTCTCCAGATGACAACAATTCAAGGAAGACATTTATTGTAAGCCTGCTTTTGAGTAGTCCTTCTCAAGGCACACCTTGAGAGATTTACACCTGAATCCCAGAAGAACATCATGTCCTGTGTTATGCATGGCTCCCAATGCATCTGTGGGGGAAACTGGGAATGCAGAACCTGATTTCACTAAAGTGGTTTATGTGTCTTGAGGGGAAACATCAAGTATTGGAGCCTAATTCTGTGGTGAGAGAGGAACTAACAGTGCTGATGGCTCGAGTCACAGTCTTGTCTGCTCCCTGCTAAGGGGGGCTCACACCAGATCTGTCCTGCAAAATCTTGCTCTTGGAAGCCTTGCACATTCTTCCACAGGTTTCTTCAGACAACAGGCAACTCTTCCACTTGGATTATGAGTAATACCTGGATAAAAATAGCATCCTTGCAGTTGTAATGAAGTTAGAGCAATGCAGACCTCTGATCATACTCATTTGGCAGTGAGGGCAAGCACCAGTTATAAACACATAAACCCAGAATACGAGATTTGCTGCGCATTTTGTGATAGTTTGTAACACTCTGCTTATCTGTATATTACAGAATCCTATCTATGACTCAGATTTTAGAGGTATGTAATAACAGAGATGAGCAGCATGCTGCAAATCAATACAGATACGTGTAAAGCAGTACCTAGATTTTACTCTATAGTACATAGATTTTTACCACAAGTTAGCAGCACAGTTGACTTCTGCTCTTGATCTGATCTGCCAGAGTGAAAAGGGCTGTTCACAAACCATTCACACATTCACAGATAGGTCTCACAAGCATACTTGAAAGAATGTGCTGTAATCAATGCCATGTGCTTGCACCTGTCAACCATGAGATGAAAGTAAATCTGAAGGCTGCCAATATCTTTATGTACAACTATTTGCCAGCCACCATGACATGTTCTTCTGCTGTCTTACATCCTCTTCATCTGCAGCAAAGAGAGCTAGGAAAGACTATTTTCATAAAAACAGAGCATTCAGGAAAGGCTGCCTACTCCTACAGGCTGACTAAAACATGAATTTATTGGACACAGTTTATTGTGAAACACAGAGAGGGGCCACTTGAGTCTCAAGTAAAAATAGCAGTATTAAAAGGCAATTTATGTCTTAGATTTTTTTCTTTAATGGTTTGCTTTCCAAATTTCATGAAATACAATCAGAAATAGCTTGCTCACTTTTTTATGTTCCATCAAGTGCTATCTCACTTGACTGACTGAGATGGAATGGGAAATCAACAGAAGGCAATGCCAATTTATTTTTTCAGGTGTTTTCAGCACCTGTTTAAGTTCAGCATTATTGTTGTGCTTTTCAAAGCTTCCATTCTTACAAAGCAGTTCAAGAGGGGAACAACAGCAAGAAAGTTTCATAAGAAAGAACGATTTTTTTAATATATTTTTTTAACAGTCTGTCAAACTTTGCTTTTCAGTCCTTGAAAATCCAGCCAGCATCTTTCTAGTATTCAAGTGCCATATTCTAGAAACTGAATCACATCCATACTTCTATAGTGGAGCTCTCTGTAAAAAACTATTCCCTCAAAAATTGCTAGTAAACCTTTCCAAACTGTAACCCTTTCCCAATAAAGACTGTCACAAGAAGGAATTAAGTGCATGAGAACCAAAGACCAGTCCTGGAGTCAGCCTTGCCAGCAGTTCTGTCTTGCACTTGATGCTGCTTTAGTATTTCAAGCTGGTCTTTTGTTGGATCTCACATTCCACACCTGAAAAAAATTGTTGTAGTATGTTTTGCTGCTTTTCCCATGGTATTTAATGAGATTAGTCCACAAAAATGTGAGCCATGCCTAGAAAAGTAGCCCTAAATGTTCTTGCTGGAGTTATGATACACACCTTAGTCTCATGTCACTGTAGCAGCTGCTGCCATGGGGCCCCAGCTGAAACTCCTTCAAGCTGCCATTTCTACCCTAGGAATGACTGGAGAGACCCCAGCCAAATGGCCCCAAAATTCCTTCGTAAATGGAGAGCTGCACATTGCTCCCGTATTTATCCCAGAGGAAGGGAGAGATGTCTTTGAACTTGTCTTTGATCAGCCATTTTCACCCCTGTGCACATTTTGGCCTTCCTGAGAAAATTAATGCCATCAGTGGTACCCATGGTGTTTTCGGTGTTGCAAGTCCCAGTGTGTTCCTAATGCTTTGTTGCTGAAAACAGACATATCTGTGAAAAGAAGGGTAAACTGTCACAAAACATGCACTGTACAACTGCAATGTAATGACTATCAGCATTAAATAATAAAAAAGTACATTGACAAGTCATGTGTTTCTTTGTATTTATGTGAATTATCTATAAAATACTGGAAAATAGACCCTGTGAATGAATACTGAGAGATTTGGGCTGCTGTTTGTTTATTAGATCTTCTCTCCCACAACACTCCTAAAAATGTACTTGTAATGGAAGCTGTTTCCACTAGGAAGACAGTAGGCCAGGTAAAAGGAATGAATAATATCTCAGCTCAAAATTCTTCACAAGGATATTGGAAATCTTTGTTAGAAATGCAGGTTCTGTGGTGTAGAGTCTTTTTTTATAAAAATAAACAGGCATTTTTACTGTAAACAATGAAGAAATTGTTGCTGAACTCTTTGAAAATAGTCTGGTGACACAATGGAATCATATTTTTTTCATGTGTGATCTACAGGTAGCTAATTTGAGGGATTTGATGTCATTAAACTACATTATAGTAAATTGCTAGAATTTATTTTGTGTTTTCCAAAAAACTGTGTTTATATGAGAATGTAAATCTACTTCTAGTCTGAATCAGACATAACTGACAATGACCCATTCTATTATTTCTAATGTTGCTTGGGAGTTTTACATCAAAATGCTTTTTCTGATTCATAATTTCGAGGGACAATGCCAATTTTTGAAATAAAAGCATGCAGCAACATCTACATTTCAATAATGTTCTTATATGGAAAAATTAATCAGGTTCAGGACAGACCATTTGCAAACAAGAAAAAAGGTAGAAAGTCTTTGCTAAGTGCAGGGTGAAAGAGGTTTTAAGGTTCTAATCTGGGTCAGAGAGGGCAGGATGAGCATAAATCTCCTACTGAGCATGTGCTAAACACAGGCCCCCATTGCTGCAGCTCTCAATGTTTGTGTGAGTTATAAAATATTATTGAATCAATTTAGAGAGTCTGATTCTAGTGACTGTAGGACTGTAGCATAGGAAGGCCAAATGAGCCCTCAAGTGAGAGCAATGTGGTTTCATTTTCAAACAAAATCTGTTTTGCGCAGTCACTCTCTTGCAGCACATACTCACAAAGACACAAGATACACATGCCCAAGTCACCACTTCAGCACTCAGACACCACTTTGTACCAGGCTGTCTGTCCAGGCTTTCTTGGACTTGCTTGGAGGATAAGGGAAAGAAGCCATTGAATTCTCCACCTTCTCCATTCTTGCTGCTTCTTAGCTTGGAAACCCTCAGCAATATGTGTACACTGCTTTTTGTCTGACTACATTTGTCTCTCGGGGCTCCTTCTCTGTCACTGTCTTCTCACCACCATCTCTAAATGCACAGAGTCTGTGCTTCAGACTGCTTGCAGGCTGCCTTTGTTTTAGTACATCCCTTCTGTCAGTCTGTCGTTTGTCTGAAATTGTTGCCTTGGTGCTGGATGCCCTGAGAAAATGCACATAAAATGACTTGGAATCTTGGTGACTGCTACACCTTTCCTGGAAGTTGTCCATTCCAGTGCTTCTAAGATATTCCCAACCATTCTTCATTCAAGTGACCTTAACATTTCTATGACAGATTATTCTTCAGTCCATCCTGAAAGGTTCCCAGGCTGCATTGCTGTGCAGTGCAGAACAATGGCCCATTGGCAGGTCGCTGGCTCTGGAGCTCAAACTCAATGTAGCAACAACATTTAAATTCACAAGAGCAATAATTATTCAGATTAAGAGAAAGAAAAATTAAGTCTTTAAATGCCTTGCCTTCCCCAGTTGCCAGTCATAAGGATTTTCTCTTTCTGATTCAGGTAATAGTATCACAGTCCCAGGAGACAGCAATTAAGGACCGCAGGTAAGAGGAAGTAAACACCACTGGAGTGGCATGCTGAATTTATCTTTGTTGCCCTAACAGGGAAATTGTATACAACCTCATATGACTGCATTTCTAACCATGCAGATGACACAGATTTTTGGGCTATTCTTTCAGACTGAGTCTTTGACTTGGCCAAGCTCTAGTTTGATGTCATGGTGGTTTTTGATTTCCAAGTATTGGTTTGGAATGTATCAAGGAAGCATCAAGGAAGTGCAATGCTTGCAGTGCTTGTTGCTGTTGTTCCCCAATAGAAGATCTTTTGCAGAGTCATAGAAACCCTGATATGATGTTCCTGGAACCAATGGAGAAATGCATATATTGCATAGAAACAGACATTTAAATGTATTAATTTGTATCACCCTAAAATAATGATTTAAAAGAGAATCTGAATGAATCATGTCCTACAAGTACCTGTTTGTCCTGCTGAGTGTGAAATGAAAGATGAGTGTATAGCTCAGATACCACCTGGAAGCCATAGTGTTTTTAACATTCCCATTTTTTTAAAGAATATTAACATGAAAGGACCAGGCTTTTCAAGTGTCATTTAGAGAGGGACATTTAATATTCCTGGGCCCATCTCTTACCTCCAGGCATCCTTTGAGAGTGTCTTTGCAGAGAGAACATGCTGAGGAGGAAAGTACCTGCTCTCATAATATTCTGAAAAGATTGAGCACAAATTATTAACATAATATTCTGAGCATAGTTGCTTTGTGTTCTAAATATTAAATTGCTAATAAGTGTTAACATACTAGAATATAATAGCTACCTAAATAAAAGAATAATTTCCTTTTTTTACAATACTTTTCCGCAGAGAGAAATGGCTACTTTCCCATCTGCACTTCAGATAAAGCAGCAACTTTCTTTATTTGCTTAGTACTGCAATTTGTATCTCTAGTGGCATCAGACCAGTTCTGAGAAGGGCTTTTATTGAAGGGAATTGTGCTCCTTCTAATATCTGATTACTCTGAATTTCTGAAACATCAAAAGAAAAGAAATGCTGCCTAAATGCTACTTGTGTTCATGCTGAGCTGACCTTTATCTCTTGAATTTTGTCACTGAAGCCAATGTATTTCCTTGGCAAGTCTCTTTAATATGAGTCACAGTGCCACAACTCAGACTGAGGGTCAGGTTTATTATGCTGATTAATCATCTTCATTAAGAATTAGGTTACACCTGCCCACTTATTTCTGGGCAAGGAAAACATCAGTTGTCTCACAGTGGGAGAACCTTTGGGATGCAGTAGTGATTCAGACTAACCATACCTGCCAGTCTAATTTGCTTGCTCTTGAGAAGGAATTTTTTCAACCCTGCACAGGAATGGGTTTTTTCCCTCATCTTGGTCAGGACATTGCTGCTGGTCCACTGAAATGCTCTAGCTGAGTCTCCAAGTTCCACACTCAGCTCTTTGAAAAGGAAAGGATTGGAATATATCTTTTCTGCCTATGTCTGAGCAATGATGTACCAACACCACCAGCATGACAAAAGGTAGAGCTCTAGTTTTTCAGAGGTGGCATTAAAAAATGAAAGCAAATAAAAAAGCATTTAAAAGAGCAAGAGATATAAAAATCTTCATCATATTAGGGCTTCGTATGTCTGCCAAAATCCAGTGCTGCCACATAGGTTTTCCTGCCACTGAGATAATGGAGCCTGTGATGAGAGCCAACTTTTGACATTAATTTGCATTGCATTGCTGTTACAAATTGCTAGGCTATTTCATTTGCCAAGGTTTTGCTTCCTATGAAACCAGTGCACTGACTTCCTGTTAGGAATTCCAGTGCCAATTACATCCCTGTGCAATATAGCAATAAGGGATGGGTAAAATAAAATCACCATTATTTTCCAAGTAGGTAAATTCCTGACATTTGGCATGAAAATTATTTGGGATAGGACACATAATGTAGCTATAATACAGCAACTAAGATGTTGAACTAGCATGATTTGCATTTTTATTCTGAAAAAAATTGATTTAGCCATTTCCTTTCTTGGCCAGGAAAATCCTCCAGTGTATAATGAGTGGGTTACAACAAGCTTAACATTTCCAGAGGAATGCAGAAGCTGGGCTGGGAAATACTCCATGCACAGTTTCATTTCAGAGTTTGTATTTAAAACCCAAGGAAGATTTTTGGTGACTGCTCATCATACTTTCATTAATCATAGAATGGTTTTGTTTGGAAGGGACCTTAAAGATGACCCAGTTCCACTGCCCCTGCCTTGTGCAGACACTGACTAAACCAGGTTGCTCAGAGCCCCATCTAACCTGGCCATGAACACTTCCAGGGATGGGGCAACCTGAACATGCATATTCTTAGTGAAATTAGGGTTTAATTAAGAGACCAGGCACTCTATAGGTTGTGTGCCTTAGCCTGGCTGTTTTCCTCTTGAGTTTAAAAAGTGGATGACTGCAGTGGTAGTGCTGCCGAGTATGGGAGTGACTGCCTCTTACTTATGGTAAAGGATGATGATATGTCTTGTTGTATTTTAAATTGCTCATGTTCTGTGTCTCCAAGGCAAGGACTACATGTGGAACTGAAGGACTGGTTCTCTGTTAAAGGTTGTGGCACTGATTTGCTTTAAAAGGCTTTGACATTGAATCCTGTAGCTTCTGAAGAGTGCAAAGTGGACAGATATACTGACACAAAACTGAATAAAACACATTAGTGTGTTTCATAAACCCACTGAGCCAAGATTTCTGTGATGGTGATTCACTTTAACCTGGATGTACAGAAAATACAGATATCTGATTGGTAGCTGCATAACTACATTTATAAATAAATTGATCTTGAGGGTCTGACAGATGAATTAGATAAAAATGTCAGTGAGAAAGAGCCTAATAAAAAATGAATGTTTTCAGTAACTCTTTTCAGCTCTCTTTGATCTGCTGCCAGAAGGAAGTCCTCTCTGTCTTGATCTGGGTCCCCTGTGTGTGAGAGGCTCCCCATCCCAGTTGCAGTGGTACCAATCCACATGGTGGTCAGCCCAGGGTGGCCTCACTCTTTGCATTCACTTCCATGCCATGGGCAGCACACTTTTACTCTCCTTACACAGCTCTTTTCTGGGACTGCTTGTTATTGGAAGCACTGATCAGCTGCTTCTGTTTAGGTGTGAATTTATACCATACACAGAAGTTCAGCCCCTGGCTGGCTCTTGTCTTCTGCATCACATGATGCAGAAAGAAACCAGATCAGAAGGCAAATTTTCTAGATGAGGAAAAGGAGAAGTTACTCGGTTGGTCCCTAAACGTACTGGATTATCCTCTTGTCCTCGAGGCCCCTTATGATGTATATCCTGTTTTCCTCCATGAATAAAGTGATGTAGGTGATCTGGGCCATTATTTCTCTTGCCAGCAGTAGGAAGGACTGCACATTAGAAATTGAGTCCTTCTCATATAGTCCACACAAAGGAGACAAAAAAATTTGTATCAAGATCAGTAATTCACGCTTTGCTGCACTAGTTCAGATCTGTTTGCACTACAAACTGGTGGATTGTCTGCACCTTTTACCAGCAGTGGGTGTTTCACAGGAAGCAATGGTTGCTATCCTCCAGGAAAACAGTTTAAGTGGACCAGATGCATACAGAAAGACATGTGCTGATTTTGTTCATATTGTGTCCAAAAGGGCAAGAGTCTTGCTGATGTCTGTGCCTTGCTTTGCAACTTGTACCAGAACATCTGTCTGCAAAATGTAAACTGGATCCTTTCCTCTCAGATTAACCCCAAATCTCTTTTCACAATCTTTCCCTGTGCCTTTCCAGACTTATCAAACAAAAATAAGGTTTTGTACAGTGTGAGAAGGTTAAATCAAATAAGACCAGGATATTCACTACTTCTAAAGAGTATGCTGGAATACTTTTTCAAGGAGGGATAGAAAAGAGATTTTGCAAGAATTCCATACATAGTATAAAATATAGAAATGCTATTTGTAACAGATGTCTAGTTAATTAAAAGCTGATTATTTAATGATAATTTCAATATTCTTTGGTCTTAGTTTTAGGTTTGTTGTCAAAATTCATGTATCCCGTTCCTTATTTTTGAACAATTGTCCTTGTAAATGTACAAAAATTACCACCTTTCCCAACATCATTCCTTCCTCTCTCAAAACCTCTAGCTAGCACTGTGCCTCAATATTTTATTCTGAAGTAGCCTATGGCTTTCCTTATGAAGAGAGAATTGTGAAAACTTCAAGGCTGTTGCCTTATGAAAACTACCCATGGTTTGCCTACTCTGTCCCAAGACTGCAAATTCCTTTCATTTTTCATTGTGGTTCAGATACTGAAGGAGATATTGTTCTTGTTTTTATATGAAAAACCTATTAACACTTCTCCACAGAGTATAGAAAGCTGCAGTTCAGGTCTTAGGCTGCCAAATATTACCTTGCTTCAGTTCCGTGCACACTTAAAAGGGGGTTACACTTTTCTTGACATTAATTTCTAAATCTGTAGTAGCCAAAGACTTTGGAGACCTTAACTGTTTCCCTCATTCTGACATAAAATAAATGGGAATTAAATGTTTGAGTGGTAATTTATGGCAGTACTAGCCAGGGACATTTGCTGTGCTTGAGAAAGTATGAAGTTCCCATATAGCTCTTTCCAGAATACAGAAAATTATATATCTAGGTTCTAGTCCCCTCTTCATACCTTTTGTTCTCTAACTGCATCTAGGATGGTAGGACATACAGATCTCACATTATATGTACAGACAAAAGGAAAGGTAAGAAACTGCTGTAGAAAACATGAATTGACAATTGCAGATGCCATCCTGAGTTTTGCTTTTAAGGTTTACTTTCCTTGGGTGTACCTGTTTGTGATACCAGTATGGCCCACTGCTGGAGTAGCCTACTTTTAGAATTTGTAAAAAAATGTATGCATGATCTGTGGGGAAAGAGAGACTGGCATATTATTTGGTGTGAAATGCCACCACAGTGGAGAAGGCAATCTCCTGCCAGCATTCATAACTTCAAAGAACTATTGTGTACTTGAATCCTGTGCATTTTCTGCAAGAGTGCAATCCTTATAATAATTACACAACAGCTGCCTGATGTATTTTTATGCATCACAAAGCAAATGTTTATCTCTGGGAGTCCCTAAATAGTGTTATAATGATGCAAATTTCAATGATTTAATTCCTCAAATGTGTTTAGTGACCAGAATCTCTAGACAGACTGCTGTACATAACCAAGATGTGTATCTGTCTGACTGTCTTTGCAGGCTGTTTTTTGAAAGTGTAGTTGCTGTTAGGTTTACTTCAAGTATGAAAATAATAAAATAAAGCAAATAATCCTTTGCTTCTATTTTCAATGGAAAATAAAAATTTTGCATAGTTTCATGAAGGCAAAAATTATAGTCCATACATATGAATTTAGAAAGCTCAGGTGAAATTGCTTTAACTACCAGCACCAATAGAGTGTGTTTGATGCTATTATCTGATGAAGCTTTATCAGTAGAGAGTTGTATTAATTTTTGCACTGCCTCATTCCCATTTTAGTACTTTTTTCAATCTTAAGGCTGGTTAGGGAAGCTTTTCCATTATTTTTTGGTAACTTATCTTCAAGTAAGGTGCAATGTCTGTTCAAGTCATAGATAGTAAAGTGAAAAAAAGGCCTCTAATTTGCATCCAGGAAAGCAAAATGGAAAGAGCTTATCTTCCATGCTGGCATTAGAAATCATTACTGCTCTTTTTGGTATTACAGTGTCACAATCCACAGGCTTTTTCACTCTTTCTTTTCAGAACAAAAATGTATTTCCATATCTGACAGCCAACTTTGGTGAGCTGCCAATACATGCACTTGGCTTCTGAAACAAAATTTCAGGAAATAGCCCAATATTCATCTAGACTCAGAACCTGCATCCCTGGAGATAGCTTATCTCATTATTTTAGCAAACTGTGAAATTTAAAATCTCTTTTGTCCTTAGAGCATGTGTTGGGCTTTGTTGGAAGTTCAGGTTGTGGCAGGAGATGGGAGCAGGAAAGCAAACTTCTGTCAGAGTGTGGTGGTAACAAGTCTGGATGAAGGCTTTGTCAAATGTTATAAAACCTGTAATTAAGCAGGGAAGTGAACTTATTCCCAAGCCTTCATTATTAAATTTGATTTGAGCAAGGCATGGTTGTTTGTGTGGGCAGTGCTGTGTGCCCCAGCTTGGGACTGCAATTACCGGGGAGGATGTTTGAGTTAGAAATCCATGATGAGTAAAGAGATTTGTCTTTTTGTCAGCTTTGCTCTCTGCAGGAGCCTGCCCTGCTCTTTTCAGCCACGTTCTTTTTCTCTCTCTGCTTCAAACTTCTTTTCATTGAAATCAATACCAAATGTTGACTTTGTTAAACAGCACCACTGGCCCAAAGTAAGGCCAAAGTTGAATCAGAAAAAAAAATCACTTACAGCTTCAAAATTGATAGTAATTAAACAGTTATTACATTTAATTTACATATAGGGGCCAGATATTTATTCCTATTTAAGCAGCAGTATGTATTATTAATGACTTAGTCCTGGAATTAATCCTTGAAGCCACACTCAAAACTTAAGCTACTTAAAAATATTTTTCAGTTAAAAATCAGTTTAATTAAGCACATTGATTGACATGGAAATAAATAGAACAAGGATTTCTCCCAGAAAACTTTGCCTATTTCAGATATTTTACATCTCGCAGTCTGTATTTCACTGTCACAAATTGTCATTTGTTATAAATCCTGCAATCCAATTCTCTGAGTCCCCTACTGAAGAACCTGATGTTAAAAAATGAAGTTGCTAAACAATATTTCCTGAAGCTGTTACTTCTGTAATTAAAATTTCATGAGATATTTATTTAGCCAGAAACATCTGCTTGAACCACTGGCCTCTATTCTGGCACAAGAATTCCCAGTGAGACCCTATTGTGCCCAGTGCTGACAGTAGCACTTTTTTTGCAGTGTTCAAGTCCTGTGCAAACAGAAAGATACAGACTTGCTGCCTGAAAAGTCCCAGTCCTGGCCTTCAAAAATATTGAGTGACACAAAATAAGCATTTTTTCCAAGGAACTGTCACTGCAACAGTTGGAAAAGGGACTCTGTGTTAAATAAAGATGGAGCATTGGTGGGTGTTGCTAAGAAGGAGCTATGCATTGTTGAGTATCCAGCACCCAGACCAGCTCCAAAATAATATCATCACTTCATTGTTTTTCCTTTGAAAATAAAAGCTGAAATGCAAATGCCGTGTAATGAGAGTTAAAATTGCAGCACTAAATATTGGTCATTGATTTTCAACACATCCAAGCAGAAGTTTAATAAAATAACTCCAAGGTCTCTTAATAGGCAAATGGGGGTTTAGGCTCTTTTGTATATCTGCTTATAACTCCTTAACTATCTCACCAGAGCAGAGCAATTTGACAATTTTCCAATCAATAGCTATAGAGAGAAATTAAAATAAGGTGCCCATGGTAGAAACAAAAAACAGACCTTTTAAGTAATTTAAGCCATTAATTTAAGCATAGAGAAAAGACTGTTACTGCTTTGTTCCAGGAAGATATATAAAAAAGGCCTAATCTTCCAAGTAGAATCTTTATTTTCATCTAAACTTTGCTTCATGTCTTTTGTTTTAATCAGTTGCATTTGGTCACATAGAAACAAATATTTTCTAGTCTTTCAGGTAGGAAATATTACTCAAGGTTTGTTTGATATATATGGTACTTCTTGCTTAAAATGAGAACCTAAATTATACAAGATGAAAATCAGTTAATTTTTTAATGAACTTGAACAGCTAATTTTGTTATGGTACATGACTAATACTTTCCTTGCCAGTGAGGAACTGAAATATGATTGCCTAGGGTCAGAGTTCAGAACTTTGGCACTGTCCTAATGTTCTTGGGTCTTTCTCTGGTACCTCTTTTGTACAGGCAGGACCCCTGATTGCAGTGGATTTATTTCATGTGCACAGAGTGTCTTTAGTTAAATGTCCTGAGGAATAGTCCTGAAGTTCTTCCACCCTGGTACACAGACACTGACCACTGTCAACCCACTGTTGATCCCTTGGTGGGCAAAGAATTTAAGGAGAGGTGTCCCATCCAGTAACAGGAGAGAGCACCTACAACATACACAACCACTGAAACCAGGTCAGAGACCCAGGTGTCACCAGAAGCCACAGCACCTTCTGCCAAGCTGCTCAGGGTGTAGATGGCCTTCTGCTGCTGATCTGCTGCTTTGCCTCCAGAAGGTCTGTGGATGCATAAATCAAAAGGGATAGTGCTCATAAAGTGGACTAGGGGTCACTCACTTCTGAGAGCCAGCACAGGATACAGCACCCCTGTGTGCTATGCCTGCATCTCTTGAAATATGAACACTGTAAAGCAGGTAAATGCTGTATATTCTTCTTGAACACAGGAATATTGGCAGTGTCAGGATACCAGCCTGTGTTGCATCCTTTTGCCTGAATCAACAGATTTAGGAGCAGGTTCAGTATCTGTTAGCAGATTAAGGAGTGGGTTCAGGATCTGTTAGCAGATTAAGGAGTGGGTTCAGGGTCTGTTAGCAGATTAAGGAGTGGGTTCAGGGTCTGTTAGCAGAAGTCCTGGTAGTAGCTGGGACTTAGCGTCAAGAGCTCCAAGCATCTGTCTTCCTATCATCATCTTGCATGACTTTATGCACCTGAATTTCTCTGTGGATGTCAGTGTGTTGGCTTCAGCCCAATCCTTTCTGATTAAGTAAAAGCAGCTCTTGGCAAGGATTCTCCTTTATGTTTGAAGTCCTCTCCTGACTTCTGCAGTTTGTCAGTCAGAATGGAATAAGTGTTTTGTCTTTTATGCTGCCTTTCATGTCAAAGGTAATGTTCATAATTCAGTTCATGAACAGATTATTTTTCCACATATGTTCTACTTTTCCTGGCAGAACTCATGAAAGTAAAGCCAGTTTTGTGCTGCTAATGATCAAAGACCAAGTGAATGATCTAGTTATAGAGATCAAAACTTTTGAGTCAAAATCTGGATGCCACTGAGAAAAGTGATACCAAGAGCAGGGTTCAAGATCTGCCCATTAGCTTAGGTGCCATTGGGGTGTTGTATCAAAGATGGTTTTACTGGACATAGATCAGATCACACAAGAAGGAAATGGTATAAAACCATATTATGCAAGTCAGGAATTAGTTCATTATTTTATTCTGTCTCATTATTCTAACTCAAATGTCAAGTAAGCAAGCCAATCTAGTAGAATAATTCAACAGAGATGAATGGCTGGGCAAGAGTTTATGTAAAAATTCAAGGAGCAACTGCTGTTGCATCATAGGAGCAGTAGGATTTTTCACATCCTCTCCCATTACTGTCAGTATGATTACAGGAGATCAATGGAGAAAAAATTGTCATAATTAAAACACTTCAAACCAGCAAAATCCGTAATTTTTGTTGTTGTCATTGACCACTCCCCATATTTTGATGATACTGGAATAAAAATGGAGTTCCACGTGTTTGAGACTGCCCAGGAACCACAAAAAGTGAAAATGTGTTATTTTATATAAGTTGCAGTAAATTAAAAGATGGATAAGGGTATTCAGCAGCACATACCCATCCCCTGACCAGCAGCTCCTCTGTCTATATGGCAATGTTGATTGCATGTTGGGGATGGGGTGCAGTGGGTGCCCAGTGCCTGCCAGGGGGAGCATTTTGGAAGCTGTGCCTAAACAAGGCTGACCCAGATGGATGCACAGGCTGAGCCATTCTTTGCTTAGCAGCTGTTTGAACTGTACCATGTGAATGCAGATAATCCTTCTTATAGTGGTTCTTTCAGAACTCACTTTCCAAAGTAGCTTTTGTGGAGTTGTTTGGTTTTGGGTGGTTTGTTTGGTTTGGTTTTGGTTTGGAGATTTTTGTTTGCTTGAGTTTTTTGTTGTTGGTATTTTTGCTGTTTCTTTTGAACTGTTTTCAAAGGGATTATGGGAATCATGATTAATTGCAACTGAACCTGGATTACCAACTCTATTCATTAAGAGGGAAAGAAAATTTAAGTGAGTTTGTCATGGTGTGATCCCTGGAGCCAGAATATATAACCAGAGCTCTAGAAGCATATCCTAATTCTGTAACAAAGGGCTGGGGATTTTGCAGACATAATACAGCCAGCTAGATAGGATGTAAATCTTTGAGGTAAATTCCATATGAGTGTTTTACTGAAACAATATGGGAAGCAGTTAACACAATATTCACTAAAAGTAAACTAAATTAATATTGCACCAGATTTTCCATTCTATGCTGTGGAACTCTCTGCTATCATTATAGCACTATGACTATATTTAAAGAAGATGGAAATAGTATCTTCTGGGAAAAAATGCAGGGAGAAAAGGAAGTAAGGATAGTGGGAAAATGCTGAATGTAGGAAAGGGAACTATGACTATAAGGTCTGGAAGAAGAAGTTTTAGGACATGCAGGCATGGTAAATAAGTTCTGCTCCTTGTGTCTTTGTTGTGAACTGTACTATGAAAAAGGAAGAGTAAAGGTCACAGCTGAAATATCAGCTCATTTGGCAAGACTAATTCTACAACTTGCTCCTTTAGAATCCTCCCTTCGTTCCATCTTGAATGAGATTGTCCATTCACTACCGGATCCAGGCTACAGAGCTACAGAAACATACAGCTTTATTTTCCAGTGCAAATCCTACTCCTGAGCTCATTTGTAGTTTCACAGTGATGCCTTCCTCAATTAAAGAATTGTTTTTTCTTTTCCTTGTAGATATATGAAACACCTGCTCAAATGAGATCATTGAATGAGGCTACAAAAGTGGTATTGTGTTGCACATATTAATAACAAATGAATTAATATGAACCCCCAATAATTAAAATATGAAGGATATTTTTATCTTAATAAAGAAAAAATATACAGATGCTGTTTTCAGTCCACAAATAAAATCCATGGCTTTTACATTGCATTTTTGCTTGAGTGTATGCAATATGTGAGCAGTGTGATATATAAAACTAGATTTTACTCTAAGAAACCAGAGCTGGGCCTCTCACTTCCTTGGTGGAGCACTAAGTACAGTGCAGAAGATTCAAAATGCAGACATAACTAAAAATATTTTGATTGTCTAAGAAAAAATATTCTTTAGGTGCTTTTTAATTTTCTGGTGCCTGAAAAACATACTTCACAGAAAGGTCAAGTGCCTCATCAGGATGAATACTGGCAAGCTTTAGGCAAAAGCTCCAAGTTACTAATAAGCAAGTAAAAGTCTGAGATCTTTCCATGACCAGAAGGCCAAATAAACACACTAGAGGGGCAAAAGGCCTCAAGACATGCTCTCTACAGACCTCGTAATAGCCAGGCTGTGTTGAATTCCCTACATTTCAAGATTTTACACACCTCTGCAGAAGCTTACACATACAGATACACATAGAGACACACACACATTTGGATTCAATGAGACAGTCAGGATGACAAGCAAGGTCAGCTGCAGCTGCTGTTGGAAAGACTGTTCTGACTTCTTTCCAGAGATGTCAGAAATCTTTTATGAATCTCAGTCCTCATCCAAAAAAGCTTCCCTTTTGTCCTCTATCTGCTATACAAAGTACTTTCCATATGAAGGCACTTTGTCTGGCAATATAATTTATGGAGAAGACCATCTATTACTTTTCCACATGAAGCTTTAGATCATGGATGGATATTTGAAGGTTTTAATATCACAGAAAGTCTAAAGTTTCAGATCTTTTCATTTATTGCCAGTGAGATAAATACTAAAGTTGGCAACCTATGGTGTAACAGGAAAAATCTTGCTGAGAATTACAGACTAGTTCCAGGGGTTTATTTTGAAAAAAATCTTACAAATAGGCTGCTACATTGGAGGCAGTTATTTTCTTGTTTAACTTTATCATTTGTGGTCTAGATTATCCTTTGTTTCTGCAGCTGGATTTGGTAGGAAGATTTGGGGAAACCCTAAGCCTAGCTGTTACATAAGCATCCAAGTTCCAACTCTATATGCTAAAGTAAGAACAGCTCCCTGGCACCTGCATGGGTCTGGAATGTGCTCAGAAAGGAAAATTGACTCTATGTTTTCAGCTGACTCAAAACTTGGAGGCTTGTCCTTAGTGACTTCCGATGTCATTCTGGGGTTGTTTCTGAATTCTTTGGCTACTAGAGCCAGAAATTAATTTCATCCACCCCAGCAAAATAAAGCCCTGCTAGAGACAGGCTTTAGCCAGTGTATATCAAGACTTTACTGAAAGCAAACCTTGGCATAAAGGAAACACTTGGAGTTAGTTTTGGCATCCTTAAGAAATATAAGTGATTGTAATTGGATTTTGACTGACTTGCTTGAGAATTGCAGTGGCCCCAGAGGCTTCCAGTGCTAACAGTGGAGCAAGTGGGAGCCAGACCACACAATGCTTTATCCACAGCCTTCTTTCTGGCCCTGGTT
>VZRX01016775.1:157524-173656 GCA_013398075.1 Notiomystis cincta | reverse complement strand
ACAGCCCAGAGCCAGGGAATGGCCAGGATAATCGACTTTGCTTTTCTTCCTGTATTTTTTTTAATAGAGGACTGTGTTTGGAAATAAAAATATGCAACACTGAAAAGCAGTCCACACTGTTTTTAACTTCACAGTGTCCATTTTTCGTGGGCAAAGCAGATTGGTGAGAGACAGAGAGTAAGGAGAGATGTAAAGGGAACTTTTAAAAGGTTCGTGTGTTTTCATTTCAGTGCTTACACGCACTTTCCCCCCAAAGATCCCTGCTTTTGCTCTGCTAGACCGTGCTAGGATGTTGTGTGTGCCACACAAGAACAACCAGGACCACACATACTCTGAGAGGGCTTTGCTGTAGGCAGTGGGTGAAGCAGTTCAAAGTATCCAGCTACATCTGCAGAGTGTAACACAAGTTTTGCTTTTCTCTTACCACTTGCATTGCAGCCATTGAGTACAGCTGCACTTAGGCTCCTGCAACTGCACCTGTAGAAAAGTGGAACATGTGGGGG
This sequence comes from Notiomystis cincta, assembly GCA_013398075.1. Classification (NCBI taxonomy): domain Eukaryota; kingdom Metazoa; phylum Chordata; class Aves; order Passeriformes; family Notiomystidae; genus Notiomystis; species Notiomystis cincta. The sequence continues at coordinate 173,153 of VZRX01016775.1, read as the reverse complement.
AACAATCAATGTTTCTGTGTTCTTGTATAATCTGCAGTGAGGAGATAATATATGACATAGAGTTTGGGTTTTTTGTGAGGGTTCTGTCATCTAACAAATTACATCTTTTTTTTTTCCTCATAATATTTCCTCCTGATTCTGTTTATGGAATTATTCTGAAAGAGGGAAGCATCTTCTGAAAAACAGGCTTAATCCTTACAGTACATCTGAAAGTTTTCTAAAATTGCATTTCTGTTCAAACCCCAAGGCCTCTTTTGCTTTACCTTGAAAACAGATTTGTATTTCTGATGCAATTTCTACATCATGACAAGTTTTTGGCATCAGCTTACACAGCTTGGTTGATTTCAGAGCAGCTGTATGAATTCCACACCAGGAAAGTACGTGGCATTACAGCTGTTTTTTCTTTTCGCAGTGGCAAAAAGGCCTTGGATATCATACCAAAAATAGCTTGTCAGATTTTTCACGGAAGAACTTGTGATATCGTGCACTGGCAACCCTGGGCAAAACTTCTGCTGATCTCCTGTGAGTTTTAACTATCACTGTGTCTTTCAAAATGCGTGGGCAGCTTGCACTGTGAGTGACCTTCAAACAAGGCCTCTGTGCTGTCTGAACACATTTTGTGTAGTAGAATAATCAGCAGTGAGCAAGCCAGATGATGATTTTAAGCCTCTGCTTTCTCTTACAAGTAGCAGTGTGACAGAAATGCGCTCTGGGAGCTCTTGTGGAGAGCTTGTGTGACACAGCCACACCTGAAATGAGAGAGCCCCCACAGGAAGTGGGCTCAGAACCCTCACACACACAAATGTCGGCCACAGCTGCAGCTCCAAAGGAGGCAGCAACAAAACCAGGACAAACACCTGACTGAGTAAAGGTGCATGTTCCATTGGAGCAATTGGTATAAGGCGTGGCTGTTCCTTGGGTCAGACACATGGACTTTTCTTCTTTGTTCAGGATTGAAAGAGGAAAAACAAAATATGTCTTACTAGGAGCAACATGTAAATGTTACAAAGTTTAATAGGTAGGGTATCCTGAAATTGTGTTTTAATCAGCATCTTAGCAGTTACTGCAATAGAACAGGTTGTGGCTACTTTGTACTTCTTCATTCTGACTTCTCTGGTTTGTATCTAAGCTACATGTTCTCCGTGGCTTACAGCAGGTGCTATGGCATTGTCATTTATAGATTGATTAATATATTTATAACTGAGTAATACATCATTTACAACCGACTAGATTTAGGACCCAAGTATTAAAAACAGTGATTTCAGTATTTGGATATAGTAGTTTAATGTTTGAGGAGTGTAAGGAGTTTACAATTTTTTAACATGCCAAGTACTAAACTTGAATTTTATAAATTGATGAAAAGCTATGAATACAGGGTTCTTGTATAATTCTGTTTCTTTATAAACCAGTGCTTTAACACTTCAATATTTGCTGATTTTTATTAAGGATTTTTTGTTCTACAACTATATACCAATATGCTGGACACATTTGGTGATTGTTGACCTTTAGGTATAAGAAACACCTCCATATATATTCTTTCCTCTTTGTGATTATTTCATTTTAGAATAATGACAAATATAAATTTCATTATGTGGCTAAAATACTATATTAACTTAATAAATGAACAGAAAGTGTATTTTTGGGTTATGTAAGTTTATTCCCAAGATATGGCCCTGTAAGCACCTCTATAGAAAGATCTATTGCAGATATCACAAGTGAACATTGTATTTGTTATTACTGTAATATGCAAATAAAGATGCTTTTGACAAAAGACAAAGTGAAGATCTATGTATAAAGGGTACATCTCTGTCAAAAAAAAAAAAGGCAAATGAGGGAAATCATCACTACAATATATATTTCACCAATAAAAGATAGCTCAGTTCAGCTGAGCCATCAGCAGCATTCCCACCAAGAAGACATTTAACCTGTAACAAAGAACTGATGTGAAAATTTACGTGCACATTTTCTCCAATAACAAAAGCTGATTTTAAGAAGTTACTGACTGTGTGTTCACACCGTGTGTTGCAGTTCAGTGCCACCTCAGTTGTCTTACGTGAGTTTTAAAGGCAAGGCCATACATAACTACCCTACATGATTGCACTGATGTAAATCTTAAAGTAGTTCAGGGTTTCTTAAGGTTTTCTTTTTTAACTTGGCTCATTTCAGTGTTGTACTTTAAAGTATGTCCCTGCCAACAGTGGTAGAAGTGCAACACTAAGAAGCTGGTGAATTGTAATATAGAACAATACACATTCAGAACTTTTTGTTGCAGCTATAAAGAAGATCAGGATATTGACATTGTTGCATACTGAACTGATTCCCAATAGTTCTTCAATATAATTGAATAGTTTCAATTGCTTCTTAAGGAATTCCAGCAGCATGTAGCAATATTAAACTAAGAATCTGATTTGTCATGCAAAGAACTTTCATAAAGCTAAGAGGATGAAAACTTACAGTGGTTCTTATTTGATAGGAAAATTAACATCAGACTCACTTCTCAAAGCTGAAAAAATTATGCCCTGTACCACCATAGATCACCTTCTGCATTGGTTACCAGGTCCTTAATTTTAAGAAAATTTATTTGAATATTTTAAATGCTCTTTAGCTATTCCATGCTCTGCAGTATCTAATTTTCTAGTGAATAAACTTCTCAAACATGGTGAATCTTAGTCAGTTCATGGTGTGCATTATGAGCAGCACCATGACTGCTCATATGTAACAGAGTTTGCTAACAGTTAAATTAAATTATAACAAAATTTAGTGTGCTGTAGTAGAGTTCATTCTCATGGAAGGAGTCAGTGGCAATGTTATTAAAGTCTACAATAACTCTAATTAGGTAAAGGGGCCAGAGAACTCAAACTGTTTCTGGAAACATTTTCCACTCACAATGATATTTTCCATATGTTTCCTGTTTCTGCATTTATGGGTTTTTTACTTCAGGTGCATTACATGTCACAGTATTTATAATGCAGCCTATGTATTGAGGATGCTACTTCAAATGCAGCTAAAACTTTAAAAAGTAAAATTAAAAATCACTGAAGTAGAATCACAGAATATTCTGGGTTGGGAGGGACCTATTGAGTCCAACTGAATCACTTCAGAAATATATGAGAACTTTTCTTCAGATTTGCGTCACAGAAATAATAATTTTAGTACACTGAATTAATGGAATTATTATAGTAGCATTTCAACAGTACTTGACTAGCCAGGCAAGAAATACAATCATTTTCTTATACTCAGTAACTAATCTTTCATCAGATTGAATACATAGTAGGAAGGACTTTTATAAATCATTCATGTCCTGACAAAATTCTCTCGTAGGACCAGTGTAAATCAAAGTAACTGCACTGCAGTCAATGGATCTTCACCAATGGTTAATGGTGAAAAGTTAAAAGAGAAGCAAAGGTAAGGGTTCTTAGCATTGTTCTAATATTAAAATACTAGCAATGTGCTTTTAATCACTGTATTTGGTAGTTCTTAAGTAAAATATCTCAACAAATTTTAAAAGCATATTTCCAATAATTTATTAGCATTATGGAGCACATTTGCTTTTCACTTAAGTGCAGCTAAATGTGGTTGGTTCTATAAGAAAAACATTTTCATACTCTCATACAATAGAAACATGAAAACGAAAAAGTGCTGTAAAGAAAACTTCTGGAATTTGTTCTATACTTGTGCTTCTTCTGTAGATTTTTCTCTTGATTGTTTCTTTTGAATACAAGGTTGTATAAGTAAAAATATTATTCCCACCATGTATAGCAATCCAGCTATGTAAAAAGAAAAATCGTATTTTTGTGTGATGTCATAGATCCAACCTGGAAAATAAGGACAAAACATGTTTGTTACAAAGCTTGACAAAAAGGCACGTTGCATGAGAAAATACAATTCACATTTCTTTCATGACATCTCTGTCAAATCCACAGATGTTTTGTGGAAAAAAATATTTTTCAAACAAGTTATCACAGGTCTGATTTTAAAATTGACATTTTGTAATCCCAAACCAATTAGTTCTCCCCCCCTACCACTGCCTCTGTAAAATGCCCAGTACTGGTTTGTTCCAATGCTGTGCCTTGTGCAAGCAAACACATTCCCCATGGCTGTCTCCAAGCCTCACATACCAATAGAAGACTGTTCAAGAGATACAATCTCAGTACTGCAATGACTCTCATTCCAGCCTCAGTTCCTTTGCAGAAACACATTAAAGTTACTTCAGGAAAGTTTGAGATCCCAAACCAGCAAAACTCCCTCGCGGCCACGCTGGCTGCACTGCCATGTACCCACAAGGTCAGAAGCTCTCTTTACTTCAGCTACTTGTATCCAATTCGCTTCATAACCAAAGCCCAAATACAGAGCCAGGTTCAGCACAGACTGGGAGGTGCTGAGGGAGCACGGCAGAGTAAAACACTGCTGCTTTCAAGGGGCACTGAGCAAGCTTCCTTCTCACTCGTGTCGCTCGCTCCGTGGTGGGGAGAGAAGGGCCTCTGGCTTTCCTGGGCTGCTCCTGCTGCTGCTGGCTGCCCGTCAGCCCAGAGCTGCCCCTGGCTGACCATGCCCATGACTCCCAAGGTTTCTCACTGCTTTCTTCTCAGCAGCACCTCTGTAAAAGAGAGCTGGAGTCTGGCATAGTACTTACAATCAGTACCCGTATCTATTCTGTGCTCCCCCGCCTCTTTCTATGTGGAAATTTATAATCAATGTCTATTTAAACCTAAATAGCTCTAGGGATAACACACATACATTTCTCCCTTCTGCTGGGAATGGCAGTAAAGAGGTTATGAGCAGTGCAGTCCCCAGAGTAGGTATTTCTGGCTGAAGGAAGGCAAAGCAAAGTTAGTTAAATCAACACATCCATTGGCAGCTTGGAGTGGTGACACCCAAACACAGCACAGTCCTTGGGGTAATGCTGCAGTACAAACAGCTGCCTACACTGAGAACTAACCCTCATTTCTTCATGTGGGTAAAGGAATGAGTATGTATAGTGCATACACCACACAAATCCTGAAAAAATAGGTTACACCTTTCTCGTTTAAAAAATAATGTATGATACTATTTAAAGGAAACATACCATTGTAAGGATAGATTGTTATAGATTTGGTCCAAGAACTGTAATTTGCAATGTGAGCTGGAACCCAGCAGATGTGACCTGTAAATCTGTACCGTGTAAAGCTCGATGCTACATCCATTCTGGAGCAGCTGTGATTTTGTTAACTACACATGCTCGTAACACAAGAAAGTTTAATAATATAAAGAGTCACATGGTCATTACACAAACATCTGTTGGTTAGCAATTTGAACTTTTTACCTGCAAAGGGTGGTCCAAACAAAGCAGATATTCCGTTGGCACAAATGATGATGCCATAGGCATTTGCAAGGTGTTTAGTTCCAACTAAATCTTCAGTCACAACAGGCATTAGAGAAAAATAGCCGCTAGAAAATCCTATTAGAGCACAAACCACAGCCAGGCCAATGTATGTCTGCATTAGTGGCAAAGTAAGAATGCAGGTGACAAGGGTAAAGTTAGCCATGAGGAAGACATTCCATGTGCTGATGCACGGGAGATCAGAGATGACTCCAAGGATCACTTTACCAAAAATATGAACAATGGCTATTATGGATGTCAAAGGAAATACATTGTCCTGCCTAGATAAGTTGTACTGCTTGACTATTTCTGGAAGGTGAATAAAGGGAATGACAAAGCTGCTATAGGCAAACAAAGCCCAAATGATAAAGGCCACGAATACTCTGTTGGTAAAGAGTGATGCAGCTCCAAAGTAGCTGGAGTACCAGAGTGCAAAGCCCTTCCTGACCGTAACTGTCAGCTGGCTCACTGTCTTAAGGATGCGCAGTCCATACATACTCCTTCCACTTCCAGATTTACCTCCAATTTCTACATGCTGCACACTGCCAAGCACTTCTGCATTTGCTGCCTCTTCTTTTTTCTCTGGTTCTTCACCAAGGACTCCATTAGATTTTATAGTCTCTGTAGAATGGGACAGAGCTTTTGCCTGATTTTCTTCACTTTCACTTCTCACCACATATTTTTCACGGAGGTCTTTGGGAGAGAGTGGTCTCATAAGTGCCCCGCAGACACAAAGGTTCAGGGAGATGGCCCCCTGGATGAACATGGCATTCCTCCACCCAAATTCAGTGCACAGGTACTTCAGTAAGGCAGTCATTAGGAAAGCTCCAAACCCTGTTCCCGTGGTACTGAGCCCTTGTGCAAGTGCCCTTCTCTTCTGAAAATACTGCCCTACCATGACCACTGCAGGCAGATAAACCATGCCACTTCCAATGCCTATCAAAAGAAAAAAAAATTTAAATAAATCTGGTCTTTTTGCCAACAATGTAAAAAGCAGTGAAAAAAATCAATTTTATTCCTAACTTTTGTGTAAGCATAGTAGTAAAACCAATAACAAATATTCAATTCTGCTGTTAGCTTTCATTTCTGTCTTGTAGTGTTTTCCAAAATCTGTAATACTCATTCCAGCAAGAATGCAATACTGATATTTTTTGCTGAAAAAACTAAACACATGGACTATAAAACTTTTATCTCAGCTGACACATGACAACACTGGAAAGTTACAAATGTCCCACAACCAATCAGTGACAGTTACTATGGGGACAAACATAGAGCCTATTTTGAAATATCTGCATTTATAATGCCCGCATCTGATGGTATCAGTGTCCCAAACTGCTTAGTGAGCACATTTGTTGCTTTCATGTAAGTTCCCCAGCAACAAAGATTCACACTGAGCTCCTGTCCTTGTTCAGTAAGTGTGGAGCCAAAGTGACCATGACACGTATTTGAGGAGTCAGCACATGGGGTTAGTGCACTGGCGGGACCTCAGGTTGGGTCTCTTTGGGCAGTCCAGAGAGGCCCACACAGTAGCTGCTCAGTCCTATAAGGCAGATCTCTAATTCTGTAGAAAACCCCTCACCTGTAGTTAAAAAACAGGGTATTCATGGCAAGCACTTGGTGCCAAAAGGTGTGCAAACACATCATTAGAGGTTACAGTTCACCGTTATTTCTCACAGCAAATTCCTCGTAGAGGAATTTGGATTGGAACAGATGTATGCAGAAGATGCTTCCCAAATCACTGTGGTTGTAATTCAGAAGTGTTTTGTGACTTGAAAGTTTTCCTAAATAGGTGCTAACATAGCTGCACACAGCTACAGCATGATCTAGCTGCAGCTAGGCCGGAGAAAGCCGTGATTCCAGAAGAGTCTGAAAAAAAGCCCCTCCACATCACAGCAGTGACTGACCCTGGCTGGAGCTGACCCATTTTGCTTGTTAGAAGTATTTATTTCTTTCCTAGGCAAATACACAGTTGGGCTTTTATGTTGCACCAGTGTCCTTCCACACCCTAGCACAGACTTAGGAAGCCTCTCTGCCCCTCAGGAGCTCTCCTGCTCCATAGGCTGCAGAGAGGAACCAGCACAGGCCCTGCTGAGCGGAGCTGGGCAAGGGGAGCCCTGAGCTGAGGGGACCCTGGGGAATGTGCTGAGGGTGGCTGTGGAGGGACAGATGAGGCACGGATCTGAGGGACAGACGAGGCATGGATCTGAGGGACAGATGAGGCACGGATCTGAGGGACAGATGAGGCACGGGTCTGAGGGACAGGCACGGATCTGAGGGACAGATGAGGCACGGGTCTGAGGGATGGATGAGGCACGGATCTGAGGGACAGATGAGGCACGGGTCTGAGGGACAGGCACGGATCTGAGGGACAGACGAGGCACGGGTCTGAGGGATGGATGAGGCACGGATCTGAGGGACAGACGAGGCACAGGTCTGAGGGATGGATGAGGCANACGGGTCTGAGGGACAGATGAGGCGGATCTGAGGGACAGATGAGGCACGGATCTGAGGGACGAACTGAAGGCAGCAGCCATGAGCAGGCCCACGAGCACAGCGTGGAGGCCCAGGAGTGATGGCAGCAAGAGGTGGCCACTGCAAGGGAACAGCAGCTGTACAGCCAGAGGCCATGAGAATGTGAGGAGCCTGCCCTGGGGTGCCGGGGCTGAGGGGAAGGTGAGCACGGGGATGGGACTGAGGGTGAGTGAGGAGATCGTGAGGGAGGGGACGTGAGCAGAGGTCTCATGGAGCTGGAAGGAACCTCCCAGGTATTTCTACACTGCTTTTCTGGCCTGAATTTCTCCAGCAACGCCTCATTTCTTCACCTCACATAAAAGTTCGTCTCTGATTTTTTTTTAGAAAATGTGGTTTTCACTCCTCTTTAAATTCTCCATTTAATCTCTGCCATTTGTTATTTTGTGTATGCTCTTTCTGAAAAGCAGCAGGGGCTACAAGAAGGATGGTGTAGATTCCTGCCTGCTTGATTATATTCAATATATATGGAAAGAGAAATTCTGAAAAAGGCAGGATCCTCTCTGTGATCATTGTTCTTTGTTCAGGAATTTACAACATTACTGAAGTCTATGGTATGTTGGTATAAAGGGTCATCACAGTGATCTTTGCTAGTCTCAATATTTCTCCATCCAGAAAGCCACATAAAAATTTATGTATAGAAATTCTGTAGATTTCTATGAAATTCTATGAAAGGACAGTTTAAGAGAATGCAGGGTACTGAAGCTATTACTACTGTTGCAAACAATCCCTTTTTTCCCTAATGTTTCCCTCTGGCAAATATAATATAGACACTGCCTCATTTGCAAACATAACTGGCCATGTTATCTGTGGAGTGAGTAACATTTCAAAGCCCCTTGAACTGCTCAGTGTTGCTCAGATAATAATTAAAGCCCAAATTTTTTATTTCTTACATGGATAACTTTCACTTTTTTGTTTCATATCTATTAACTATCTATCTCTTTTCAGAAATGAACAGCAAATAAAATGGAGTAGTGCTTTAGGTACTTAATAGTGGGTTCTTCTACATAACTTACTTCAAGTAACTGAATTTTTTCACAAGAAACATTGCTAGAAACTGAGCATTCAGGCACTAAGGATCTGTTGGTTTTGAAGGAAGATGCCTAAACACAGATGCCTTTCTGTATTTTAATTGGGCTCTTACATATTAAAAGGTTTTCTAGACATCTAATTTCATTAAAATGACAAAACATTACTTCAGACATTTTAATTTTAAAAATTATAGCAATATTAGTTGCTCTAAGTGGTTGTTGATACAATCCGAGTAAGGGTTTATTAGAAACTACATATGAAATCCAGCCCCATGCATTATCCTAAGTGAGGCTGGGATAGAGTTAATTTGCTTCCTCGCAGCTCATCTGGTGTTGTGCTTTGGCTTTGTGACCAAACTGCTGATAACACAGTCGTGGTTTAGCTGTGGCTGACAGTGCTTGCACAGCATCGAGGCCTTTTCTGTTCCTCACCCGCCACGAGTGGGGGAGCACCAGGAGCTGGGAGGGGATGCAGTGGGACAGGGGACCCCAGCTGACTGAAGGGACATCCCATACCATGAGGTGTTGTACTCAGCAAGAAAACTGGTGGAAAGCACGAGGAAGGGAGGACACTTGGAGTTGTGGCAATGTCTTCCCAGGTAACACTTACACATGACCAAGCCCTGCTTTACTGGAAACAGTGGAACACCTGCCTGCCCTGGGAAGTAGTGAAAGAATTCCTTGTCTTTGTTTTGCTTATGCATCCAGCTTTTGCTTTATCTACTAAACTCTGTTTATCTCATTTTTACCTTTCTGATTCTCTCCATCCCACTGTGGGAAAGTGAGTGAGCAGCTGTGTCCAGCTTAGCTGCCTATCAGCTGTAATCCACTTCACCCTTTAAAATGGGTTTTGAAGCAGTGCAGAGTTATCATAATCCCATATTTTATTAATGTGGAGCAACTTCTGGACCAAAAATTTGTTATTTCTTCCTGTGACAAGGAGAGGAGTTAGCTAGATATAAAATTCATCTTTCAATTTTACTTGTTAGAGTTTGGGTTACACTAGTTCTCCTAATTAAAAACGTCCTCTAATGTATTCACCTGGGTGAAACCGATAAAAGTACCACCTTCACATGGCAGATTTATGACAACAGAAATCACTGGGCCCAATCCAATGAGTAAATAAGTTTTCTAAAAAGATAAAGTGTGAAAGCAGAGCTGGAATAACTTTACAGTCTATCTTCCCTCTTTACTCACTCAGATAAGCCTCAAAGGAATCAAAAATAATTTAAAGATCCTTCAAACATCAGTGCAGCTCTCACCAGCTGTCACTCCAAAGGTGAGGAAGAGGTAGTGCACATTGGAGGCATAGGCACTCAGTATCCAGCCCAGGGCATTCAGTACCCCTCCAATTATGGCTGTCGTGCGGCACCCACACATGCTGATGAACAAACCAATGAAAGGACCTGTTAAAAAACATCAAAAGACATGATAAGTTATTTATTTAATTCTTTATGCTCTAATAATTTTTCACCTTAAGTTTCTTAATGTTTTAAATAAAATGTTAAACATCAGGCAACTCATGCAACTCAGCTTATTTTTCATATTACTTCTTAAAATCATGGAAAGAGAAATACAACGATTAAACACTTAGCAAATGCCTGTAAGATCTGAAATCAGGGTTGCCCCATGAAGAAGGGACAGCTTAAACAGAGGAAGAAGCTGGAACTCTTGTTCCAAATGCTGCTGCTGTATGAGTGCAAGACTTTTTCACAAGTAAACAGAAGTTAAGCATTTTATTTTGTTTTCAGCGGAATATTTTAGGCAGATCTAAACACAACTTTTTCAGTCTTCATTTAGGGAGTCATAGGTGTGTATGTACATATATACACAAGCATTTCCTCCAGATATTATTTTGTGTTGATCCAACTACAACTAAAAAAAATACATTTTCATTTATCTGCCAAACTGAAATATAAACTGTAAAAATTCAACACTCTCTCCTCACAGATAGAGTATGGGGAGGACTCCAAACTTCACAGGTTGTGTTTTTTTAATTCTAGTGAGACCTGGAAGTTACAGGCTTCCTTTCCTGCTCATGCAATCTCCTGGACTAACTGTCTTCCCCATCATCTTCCCTGTTATTTCCTTTTCCCATCTGGATTGTAAAATTTGTCCTGGTGACTTCAACTCAGGACAAGTGTAAGAGAATACTTTAGGGATGAATGGCAAACATATTGTAAAAATCTGTGTAGTTCTGAACTATGTGGTGCTGGCACATACCTACAATGAGCGTGATGCCCATGCTGAGGGAGCTAACCCACGCTGTTAAGCCACGACTTTGATTAAACTCTTCAAGCCATTCCATGTTGAGTATTCCAAGGGCCATTTGGGAACCCATGATGAGAATGTGCACAAGGAAAGAGGAAAGTACAATCATCCAAGCCCATCCTCCATCGATGTTTGGGTTAGGTTTAATTGGCTTACTTCCAACTTTTGAGTCATCTCCAAAATCATATCCAATATCCTCTCGACTAGCATACATTTTCTCCACAGTATTCTGAAGCAAATGCAGTAAATACCTAAAAAATACATATAAAATGATCAGATTCTGTAGTTTGGTTATAGTGAATGTCAAGAATCACTATCATATCTCCCCACTGTGGTTAGTGCAGTTGTAGTGACTACTGTGATTTCATTGTTCAAATGTAATATGCTTAGAAAATTGTCCAATTAATTTATTTCTTTGTGTACCTTATTATCATGGCTGTCTATGCAGGAGTATTTACGGGCTGACAGTAGGGTGCATTATTTCCACTGCTATATATTTTACTCACTTTTAGGTGGCTGAGAGCCCTCACTCTTCATGGGTTGACTGTGGTCACAAAAAAGACTGGTCTCTCTCTGTGTATTACTTCTCTGTGTCACCTTCTGCTGTCCCAGTAAGATGATGTGCCTTTGTGTTCAAGTTCATAAAGCTTGGAGTAAAGAAGTGAAGTCCTGAAGCAGCAGGTAGATGAAGTTACTCCATCTTTTCAGAGGAAACCAGTTTGGGGATGTATTTCTTCCTTAAAAGTGGAAGAACAAGAATTAAGATGGCAAAAGATAAGGAATTAAGATTCTTAATTTTCAAAATGTTTTGCTTGCATAAATCACAACGAGGCGATTGTTACTACATCTGGAAAGCTTTTTATTGGAGTCAACGTGACAAGTTTGCTGTTATGCTTTCAGTTTCCATAGTATTAATCCTTATAATCCTATTAAAAACAAGGAATTCTTCCAAATGAATGTCAATGCCTATCAGAATCAAACTGAGTGGCAGAGGTACATGTATAGGTGTACATAGGATCAGCCCATACTAGCTTAATTTGATTACTTCCATTTATTCTATTGTTACTCTAAGTGAAGATTGCAACACAAGATGAAAGTAATTTCAAAACCACTTTTAATTGATTAACAGTCAAGGTGCAGAATCCAGTCTTCCCTCCATCTGATTTCTGCTGCAACATACTCAATTCTTACCCAACTGTGGAGAACCACATAGGTTTCCATGGAGACTAGAAATGCAATGATACAAATTACCAGAGACGGTAATTTTTTATTTTCTTTCCTTCTCCAGAGAAATAAAAGAAAAAACATCAGCTTCACGACAGTTGAAAGAGAAAAAAGTTATCAAAAATTGTTTGAAAAAGCTCCTTAGGTCTCCTGTAAGCCTTCAGGATGTGTGCCTCTGGGCTGGCTCCTCACTACTGCAAACAGGCAGTGAATAGACTAACCCAGATCCCCTACCAGCTGAAAATTTGTCTTTAAATACATGAATACATTTTGCTTCTCAAGTTACTACCTTTCCAAACTTTTACTTTTTTTATTATTGCTAGATAAACAGACAGAGAAGGCCCTGGGGCATTCCACACTAATCCACAGCTGGAGTCAGAGCTGGCCAGTCCAGACACCAGTGAACACCTGTTGGTACGTGCAGCCTCTCCAGCCTGGCTGCTGCCTATGTTCCCTTTGTGCCACCTGACCCTTCCTTGCAGGGCAGGTAATCATGTGTGACCAAGGGCAGCTTGAGCACGTAGGTTCTTCCAAGAGCACACTGATCCGCAGCATAAGTGAGCTGCAGTGAAAATGTGTTGCATTCCTGGCAGCCAGATTTTCCTAGATGGATGCTCTTTAGCAACTCTGTTGTCACCAGCCCTAACTTGGCCATGGGAGGCATCGGTGACACAGTCAGGAAGAACAAGAACTGTGCCTATTTAACACTTGCTGCACAGGCAGATAAGCTGGGATCAATTGATGAGTTGCCAGTGGAAATGGATACTGAAATGCTTCCAGGCCTTTTCTTTTCCAAACTGAGAAACAGAGAATGGGGATGGTTCTTAGAGGTCCTTCTAGAGGTCCTGCAGGGTTTCTGAGGCAGGACAGCAGCAGTGGAACAAGTCAGAGACATGCAGTGGTGCTGACTGGATTTTTGACCATAAAAGGACATCCTGGTCACAATTATTAAATTATATTATTAATTGAATTAAAGAGGACACCTTAGTCATAATTACACCTCACCCTTCCTCTGTAAAAGGTAGGTCTTAAAGATGACATCTGAGCCCTTTTCTAATAATGTGCTTGGAGCCAGATCCTCTGTTGCTGTAGGTTACAGGACTTCGTACAGAGGATTCAGCCCACTCACAAGGCAGAGACTAGCTGCATAAAGGTGATAAACACAGTGAATAATCATGCTAATAGGAAATAATGAGAAAAGGCAGAATGAAGGAAAATCACAAGCTGTTGCACATGCTCTGTATAAGATTAATGAAAATGTATGAGGGATATTACACTGCATCTTAGATAATGGGATAAAAAATTATGTAACTGAAGATTCAGGGTCAAGATTAAATGTAAAGCCTCACCTTTCTCTCTTATACTGGTTTTATGCACACTGGAATCCTGATACTGGATATAAAAAATTTCTTCTTTGGACAGGAAATAGGCACAATTTCTACATATTTTAAATTATTTGAAGAAAAATAATTGAGCTGCAAAGTTATGACTCTCTTCTTTGCAGTCTTGCTGACAGAATGGGCTTAGATTGAGTAGATGCAAGTTAATGTCATGCTTGTATCAACCCCCACAAATCTTCAGAAAATGCATATATTTTCCATTTGAACTGAATTCTTCCTTATTACCTTCATACCATTAACTTTTCACTAAGGTAACAAGTTCAGAGTGAACACACTCAGAAGCAGGGGAGCTCATCTCCAGTAACTGCACAAACTCTCAGTCTCTGGATAAAGCAAGGACTGGATGCCTGGATCGCCTCCCCAGGACTGACTGATCGCCCCACAGCCTGTTGCACCCAGGAGAAAGGCACTCACCTGCCTTCAGCCTTCTTCCCACACCACACCACTGCCAAGAACAGGCTCACAAAAGGCAGAGGAGCCAAATGGACTCTGCAATTGTGAAATCCTAGGGAAACTGTAATGAAAATGACAGCAGCTGATTTGTGAAGCCAGCCAGCTTCCCCAACAAGCAAGGCAGTAACAGTGTTTGAATACAGCCCCTCAGAAGGAATTCTGTTTAAAGGCAGGAGAATCTGGATTCTTGTTTAGTCAACTGGAAAAGAGCTAGATTTTTTTTCCCAGAAAAGCTTTTTAGACTATACACACACAAAGTATGCAGAGCTCTTACAAAAATGGCCCAAGCATTAGTGCCTGCAAAGATGCTGAGCTTTTTTGAAAACCTGACTCATGAGCTATTTTAGGGACAAATGCAGGTGCTGTAATAAGACCAAAGTCAGCATCAAAACACACAAGTTCCATGTACCCTCAGTGGACATCTGGCTCTCTAGCTTGTTGTTCAACTAGATCACTGAAAACATCCATATAATTAATAATTTACATATATTTGGTCAACTTCTTCCAGCATTTGATTGCCTCAGTGTTAAAAATTATAGAATAAAATTGTACTTTAAAGGCAGTTCGAATGGATAACTCATAAATGCATTATAACTACTAATGAGTTTTATTTTGTAATATTCCCAGTAAACATGCCACATTCAATTATTTGGTTGCTGAAGGCATACAGAGGAAACATTGCTAAAAACATGGTTTATTTTGATCGTCATATGTTTTGGCAGCCTGACTTCACCTTGCTTACACACCGAGCACTTCAGCTGTCAGCAGCTTCTCGGAGATACGGACACCGGCCACCTCTCCCAATGCATAACGATGCGTGCCCAGAAAGGAACACAAAATCAGGGAAATTAAATGCTTAAAAGGCTAAACTAATTGCCAGGGTCACAAGTTTACATAAAGTCGGCAGCAGTTCGTTTCCAGACCGGGGGGCTGCCCTGCTGCTCCTCCCTGAGGCGTGTTACCCGAGCCCTGCTCAGGCGGCCTCCCTGGAGACCCTTCGGTGCTGCTGTGCCCCGCTGTGACCCACGCGTGGTGCCCCGTCCCCGGGGACGGTGGAATTGGCTCAGACAGTGGACAGTTTTCTCCCCTTGGTACCAAGGGAATGGGCAGCTTGCATCAGGCGTGCACCTCTGTTTTGTACAGGCTTACAGCCTGTTTCGGGAGCAGCCCGAAAGAGGGGATCTACTTTTTCCTCCCAAGAAAACCGCGTTGGGAGCTTCACACGCTATGCCTTCCCAGCACTCCGGTTCGGTTCACCTATGCGAAGCAGAGCTGGGGCGGGGACGGCCGCCACCGCCCGGGCTGCGGGGCTGCCACAGGGCCAGCTCAGCAGCGGCTGCCGCGGAGCCCGGGGCCGGGGCG
>VZRX01016775.1:147255-157422 GCA_013398075.1 Notiomystis cincta | reverse complement strand
GCGCCCGCGCCAGCTCAGCCTCGCCCCTGCTCGCCGCCCTGGGGCTTATTTTCCATAGGAGTGCGGCACCGGTCTGGGGCCGCCTGCCCCCCAGGCAGCTCGTCCTCTGCACCGCCTTGTCTCCATTCTCTGCAATTTCAAATCTCCACGCTCTTTCATTCCTGCGATACCGGCTAATTCTGGTTTGGCGGAGCAGATTTGCAATCCTCTCACATGCACACTCTTGTGGCTGAATGAAGTTTATTACTGCACAGGTTATGGCCGGAAATTTACATCCCAGAGAGTTGGAGACTATAATCCAATAAAAGCAGCCAGTATCGAGATTTTAACGGCCGTTGAATATGTTTACTTCAGAGTGGCTGGTTGAATTCATGCATCCAAACCACCCTGACAATGCAATGAAACTTGGGAAATTTCATTGTATGGTACTTTATTTGTGCAATAAATAAGTTTCAAAAATATTCCACCCTTGGAAGAAGAGCTGCAAAAATATATTACTTTTTCAGACCAGTATCCACTCCTCGGTTGGATCTTTCTAAGTAACCTGACTAATAAGGTTTACATTCCGCAATTTGTTGCTCTGTTTGCAGTGAATATACCCAGGCTAAGGTGATTGTATGTCACCACACATAACTTTCATCCTCAGAGATTCTTGATGTCCTAGTAGTGCACTGAGTAGTATAAATGAAGGCTGTTCAAGAAGATGTAAGAAGTATCTTGAGAGAAGACAAAATGAGAAGAGGCCAACAGGAATGTTTTAATGGTTATACACATACTGCCTATATGCAAAACATGGCATGGAATCTGTCAAAGAAGAAATGGTCTGAAGAGGATTAGAAATATGCATTTGGGGCTTTTCCAGTATTTTTCAATATTTTTACTTGACTCTTTCCTCCATCTGCTGACAAATGCAAATCTGATCTATTTTTTCATTAAAAAATGTGCTGTTCCATTATGGATCTAGTATATCAAATACATCAATATGAAACACTTCTATCTGGGTTAGGTTCAAGTGTGTGGCAGACTAGGACTCAAGTCTTTACATAAAACTTAAACTACTTTGCATTATAGTCTTCAAAAAGAAATCCTTTTGCAGAATAAAAACTGGGTTATTCTCAGAGACTTTTGATTTGCTTTATTTACGTCTCCTTCATAAACAAAACTAGATTTCCATTTTAAAAGACTGTGATAGTGCATAGCAAATGTGTGTCATTCCACAGTATACATGGTTATTTCATCCTTTACAATACCTTGCCCAACAGTGTATGGGCACTGGTATACCAGAATTTAATTTATAACTTGGCATTAGCTTTTTGACTCAAGTCTGGTTTCTTAAAAGGTCTAGTGCTAGGGGCTTGACACTTGAAATTTGCTGCTTATCGACTAGTGTTCTTACTCAAGCTTGAGACCCATACACTTGGATTTATGAATTATCTGACATCCTAACATCCTTTATTAAGTCCACCACAGAAACAGATTTGACTGTCTGTTAACCCAGTGCCTCCAGCACCTGAGATGCTGCCTACGTGCCTAAATCCTTGTGCCAACAGAGATTTGATCTGATGGAGAATTCATTCAGCTGTGTCATACTGCTTCAGCAGTTTTGGTTCATATACCACTGTGGTTCTGGGCTGTAGTCTTGGATTTATATTGTCTCTTGGGAAGATGAGTATGTGTGCATCTACTTGAATTGTAACCATTAAATTGTGCAGGTCTAACAGTGAGAGCACGAATTATGTTCAGTAAGAAAAAAAAGGCCATTTTGTAAGAATGGAGAGGACAATTGTATGGTATCAGAAAAAGTCTGCAGTTTCAGCTAAGAATAAGGTGCCTGATCCAGTAAAATAAGAGGTAAACAAAGTCTGACAGACTCTGCTGCCTTAAAAATTTTAACTGTGTAAAATGTTTGGATGGCAAGCAGAATAACCCCAAGTGGAAAGGAAGGATGTTTTACTAGTCCCTTAAACATAATTGTAATTAGATGTCATCGTATAACTAAAGGGCAAGAGGAATGGAGTGAGAGAGGGAAGAAGGCAGAAGTAGGAAGAATTGGTAACTCAATTTCCATTACTCTCTAGGACACAGTCCTAGAAGTGGTGGTTGGAAGGGGTCCACCCTGTCCAGTCTTCCACTGGAAGCAGGACTGTGACCTGTGATATTGCAGGTCAGTCATGGCCTTCCTTAAGCTGCCCTTGAAATGCTTCAAGGACAGAGACTGGCCAGCCTTTCTAGGCAGTACATTCCTGTGTAACACCAGCCATGCACGATCACATGCATCCAGTCACAACTCCAAGGACTCGGCTTGTGACTTTTCCTTCTGGTTTTGCCATTCACTATTACTGAGAAGAGTCCAGCTCAATGATCTTTGCCACTCCCCTTGGGTAGTTTTAGATTGTTGTCAGATATCCCTGTATTTTCTTCTCTGCCAGGCAAACCAAGCCAAACTTCTTCAAGATCTCTTCACAAGTTGTATGCTGTAGGCCATTTATCATCTCACCAGCCCTCTGCATGCCCCTTTCCTGTTTCTTGACACCCTTCTTGAACTGGGGAACCCCAAACAGGACACATTATCCCAGGTATGGACTCACTATCACTAAATAAGGACAGATAATAATTTCCATTCATCTGCTCTAAAGGCTCCTGTCCTAATGTAGCTCAGACTGTGCTTCACTTTATTCACAACGAAAACACCCTGTTGGCTCATGTTCAACTTAGTGTCCACTGTGACAGCCACATGCTCTTCAGCTGCTGCTGCTGCTGCTCTGGCAGCCTGCACTGGTGCCTGGCACAATTCAACCCCATGTGTTCACTTTGCTCTCCTTGTTACACTTTGTAAGGTTTCTGTTGCCACAGCTTTGAAGTTTCCCAAAGGCCTCTCAACTGAACCTCCACTGTTTGATTTGAAAATTACCCATTCTAAGGTAGTATTTTCTGAAAATCTGCTGCAGGTGAATCCTATATAATTATCCAAGCTACAATCAAGGTAATGAACAATTCTGGTACCAGTATTGATGCCTGAGTGTTCTGCTTGTGCTGGTCACCAACTAAACATCAACCCATTGATTCCTACTCTTCAAGCCCAGGATTCCACCCAGTTTTAACCCATCTTGCAGTTGATTCATTCAGACCATACTCTTCAGCTTCAACCACTTGCTTAATCCTCATTGCTCAAAAGGGAAGCTGTGCTGTAGATTTTACAGACTGTTCAGTCCTCTGGAAATGTGTACTGATGAAAATATAAAGCACTATTTATCTTCCCAGCACTTTTCCTCTACTATTGCTGTAGTGCTGATCACTGTCCTCCCTAAAGCTCTCATTAAGCTGCCACCCTGCTTCCCATGAAGTTGTAGTGCTGCAGTGATTGATGAGGAAGGAAATGTTTGAAATAGGAGCTTGGTTTCTGCAGCACCAAGATACAGAACACAAAAAACCCCAACCCTTCTCCCAGTTTTGTTGAACCACTACTTTTTATCAGTACAAAGTATCACCAAATGACCCGGCCAATTCTTTGTTATACAGTTACTGTTACAAGGAAAGATAATTTATGGTATATGTAGATTTTGCCTCCTCTTTCTTCCATAAACCTCTTTGTGTGAATGAAAATTCTCTATATTTGCAAGGGAATGTTACATTGGTGCTGGGTAAAACAGGCAAAAAGGAAAACAAACCCAACTTAATATTGTCATTTGGCATAGAGACTGCGCAGTAGTAGTTTTCTTATGACACCGTAAAAGCTTATGCTCTCTCTTCATTTTTGTAACTCCAGACTGCCAAACAGAAATAATGAATATTTTCTTGTTTTCCCACTGTCTGTCTGCAGAGAATCCTTGGTATTTTTGGTGGATTCACCACAAAACAACATTATCAAACAATACTGTGCGCAAGTACGAACATTTTCAGCAATTCCCCCGCCTACTCCCATGATAGCCGCAGAGTCTTACTCAAATGGGAAAGAATGAACTAATTTGCTATCTTCAAGTTCACCCAATACTGAGGATAGACCATGGGAATGGAATTCAAAAGTAGAGGAAAAAGCAACATTTTTATCATTGCTGGCATGGAAATTTCTATTTGGAGAATAACTACTTGTCTTTTCTGTCTTCTCTCCCCGAGAACTGATGCATTACAGCAACTACAAAGACAGGAGATCCTGTCCAATTTCCTTAGATTCTTTAGGAGTACAGTGCAGAACCACAGAATGGTTTGTGCTGGAAGGGACCTTAATGATCATGTAGTTTCAAATCCCCTGCTGTGGTTAGGAACACTGTCCACAACACCAAGTAGCTCAAAGCCCCATCCAGCCTGGTCTTGAACACTTCCAGGGATGGTGTAGCCACAGCTTCTCTGGGCAACCTCTGCCAGTGCCTAACCACCCTCACAGAGAAGAATTTCCTTGTAGTATTTCATCTAATGCTACTCTCTTTTAATAAACTGTGTAAAAACCCCTCTGTGTATCCTGTGATAGGCGTGAAAGCTTCCTGGAGAGTATTAAAAGAACCAAAAGATGTTTCTCAGCAGATGGGTATTCTGCAGAGGTTAACAGTCCTGCTTCAGAGTGGATGGGCTATTTTATCAGTGACTTGTCAAGATTCATATTAGAGGTTCCCTCAGAAAAACGGAATATTGCCTCACATGAGAGATTGGAGCCAGATTTATCCTGTCACAAGAAGTGCAGCAAGAATGAAGGGAAAAAGTGAGTAGGAACAGGATCCTGGGTTGGAGAAGAAGCCTAAAGAGCTGGTAGGGTACATTGGATGGTAGGAGTATGTACAATGGCTGCTGCTTCTGAACTGAACTGCTGCCACCCACACGCTTTTAGTGGCAGCAGCAAAAGCAAACCTACATTTCCATGTTGTAGATAAAGACGTCCAGAAGAAAATGTGTGTTCTGCAACTCATTGTAGTTATTTCCCTGATTCAAAAAGTCACAGCACAGGAGGAATGACACTTGATCAGAAAACAAAAGAAGAGCTGATAAACCAATCCCTTTTTGTAGTGCTATTTAATTTCAGCTGTCTGTGTTAGCAATCAAAGTTGTATATTGAGAAGGTAAAATAAATTATCTTATCAAGAAAAATCCTATTAGTCCTAAGTGCTGTTGTACCACTCACGTGTTTTGCACATGGTGATATCTCACTCTTCTGGTTTACAATGTGTGAGCGCGAGGGTGTGGTTGCAGTTGGCTGAACATCTGAAGTACCCTGCGAGGAGAGAGAACTCGGGGCCTCTGACATGACTCACACTGGCACTGCAGTCACTTCCTCCAGGTCAGACTGCTGCATGTAAGAGATCTCAGAGCATTCAATGCATGACTTGGTTGTGGGTTGCACCTGTTGCAGATATACCAAATTAACTGCAAATTCCAGCAAGGTCAAATTAGCAATAAACTAGTTAATATAAATTATTTATTTCAGTGGTACCAAGGCTATGGCTGATTTTCTGGCACTCAAATCACAGTATTAATTTGTGTGCAGTAGTTTTCTAAATATTTGCTCTTGAAATATTTTACTCCAATGGGTGTGAAGTAAATGTTTTGCATGTGTCTTGTGCAAACCAATAAGTTTGGGATTGCTGCAGATTACACATAAAGTTTAAAAGATATACCTACCATTGTTCCGTAGTTTTCTTCATGTTGACAGACATTTCAGTCAAAAAAATCTTCCCATCTGTAAAGAGTTTGAAAACATAATATAAAACAGCATTTGTGCTTGTAAACTTTGAGTTTTTCTGAGACTGATTTGAACTGTGTGGTTTTCCTTTCTGTTTCCCTTTTTATTTGCTGTAGCACCACTGCCAAAATATTACATTCTTTATAAACAGTTTGTGAAACATCAAAGCTTTCATGAAATCCTAACACAACATTTTAATAACTTGATTTGGGTAAAATCCCAAAGCACAATATTTTCAGAAAAGGTATTTTTTAAACACCAGAACAGCGATGGTGTTAAGATTCATGAGAACAGAGCAGGTAAGCAATGATTAGAGCCAGAAGGAGACACATACTCTGTGCTCCGCTGAATTGAGAGCTGTAAATATTTCAGCCAAGTTAGAGCAGGTGATGTCCTCAGCTCAGACTAAACTGCAGTGTGCCATTAGTGGCTCATATCTCATAAGGTCATCTGCAGCAGTACCTGAACCAGGGATTTTCAGGCTGTGTGAAGCTGCCAGGGTGTGCTCAGTGTTCTGTTGCTCTCGCACTCTCCACAGCTGCATGGGCTGTTTTGGAGGGCTGGAGTGTGACTGATCTCCATTAGGAAAAAAACCCAGAGATCCTGCAACAGAGATCTCTGTGACAGCTCAGCCAGAACTATTTGTACAAAAGCTGCCATTATGTGTCCGAGATAAAGCCATTCCTTCCTTCTCAGTAACGGTTCCAATATAATTTGCTTGCTCTGTTGGGGTTTTTTCAATCTGTCTGGATAGCGCTCATACTGTCAACGACTACAGTTTTCCCTAAACAGAGATAGACAAAAGGAATGTATTACTAAACTGCCTCCAATTCCTTAGACAACTTAAATAAATATAAACAGGACTGCAGAATAGAAATCTATTTAATGGGATTTTTTATTTGTGAGCATTTTATAAACTTCAGAATTAAATTCAAACATTGTATTAAGGCCTGGTTGGCGTTTCCTTGTTAAGTTTTTGTTCTTGAACCATAAACAGAGGGCTTCCTCTGAAATCTATACAAGCACAAACTAAACAGTGTTGCCTTGTGCTTAATTTGTCCATGTTGCAGTATATAGAGAAATATTTACAACTTTTCAAGGTCACTTAAACTTCCAGTGCCAGATAATTGCTATGACAATTGACATATTAACCCCTTCCAGCCTTTCTTCTTTACACTCTCTGCAGTGGGTTTTAAATGAAAGTACCATCTCAGCTTTCGATTGTGTGCCATCCATGGCTGTCCTTCAGATACCGGGCACCCTGTGCCCACTTTCCAAATGACATTACAAATGCGTCAGAAGCTTGGTCCTGCTCAGTACTCTGAGCTAAACCAAGTGTCTCTGTTTCTGTGGGCTGGGGCAGTTCCCACACCTTCTCTGGGCACACGACACCAACACTTGTTTTCTTACCCTACCACAAACTCCAAACCAGCAGGACCACGAGTCCAGAGGACTGAAAGTGACAGATATTTGTGTGAACATCATGGATTGGATCATCAGGGTATTTAGGTGAAATGGAAACATCGACACTCTGAACAGTTACTGTCAAATTGTTTTTGGCGAGGTGAGACTTCTCTGAGCTTCTGAGATAGAGGGTGACCTGTTGGGTGAAAGAAATCATGCTCTGATTTCTAAGGAAGCAGTGAAAACAATGCAGTGCTTGTAGGAATGTTCCACGTCCAACACAGAATGGAAAGTACAATATAGGTAATTTTGTTTTGTTGTCAAATTAATAACTTTTTCAATATTACAATTTCTGTTACTTCTGCTATTTATTTCAGATTTTTAGATAAATATATTAACATTCATGTCTAAAGAAATCAACGTGGTGTAGCATTGATTCCAGAAAGTAACCTAGCAGCAATGAAATTTTAGATTTCAGGTCTTTAGTATGTCAGGAGTTCTTATTTGATAATATAATGGACTAAATTGCTCCGGTTTTTTTTTCCCCCAAACTTGACATCATTGCTTTAAATGGTGCAGAATGAAACTGTTTGCAGAATCTGCCCAGCAACAAGAGCTGCTCTCTCCCCCTCTAGTGGAGGATAATAAAATAGTTTTCTTTCCGTTTTTCCGTACGTAAATCGTCAAATAATGCTGTCAGAGCTTGAAAGCTTTTCTGAACAAGAATATATCATAATTTGTATTTAATGTATAGTATATAAATATTATCTGAATAGCATTGTAATATGACATGTTTTCATATTAATATTTTTCTGTAAGTGCACTGTTTTTAAAATGATCCTGTGGATTGTAAAATACTTATGTGTGTAAATATTTACATATATCTAGACTCTTTTTAAAACAACAATAAAGCAGTAAAGATTAAAAATAACTCTTAATCTCAGAAGTAAAATACAGCGTGCTTATGTTGAACCGGAGCAGCTTGCTTGTCGGTATTTGCCAGACTGATCCTCAGTTTAAGAAACATGTACCTAAATTACAAACTCTTTCGTTTAAACCAAACGTTTTCAGCATTTGTTGTGTTCACCTTAAAAGCAGGAGAGTGCCACAATACTTGGATGCGATGTGTATCCTCTTTTTCATAATTAGATGCTACAATGTACTGCTTTGTTTCAGTCTCCTAAAAAACAATTTTTTAAAGAACAGCATAAACATCTTCAAGAATTTAGTATTCATTGCAAGTACAAACTTCTTATGCAAGTAAAGATTTACAGGACTAAATCTAATATTAGAATGGTAGAAAACGCTTCTGATGTATTACCGATTAAATAAGATGTGCTTTTAATTATTCCACTTCTAGTTTCCAAAATATACCAAGACTGTTGTTTCTTGGCTAGATTCCTGTTGCTGTTTTCAGGGGAAAGTTTGATTTCTAACTCTGCTGATGAGCTTCTTTTAAGCATTTTTTTTTATTTTGTGTTTTTGTTATCTCACTTTCTCTATTAGTACTTTTCTTTCCCTTCTTTGTTGCCGCAAAGAACTTTACATAGGTAGGTGGGGAAGCTGTCAGCTCAAGGGAATTTGAAAGATGATGCCCATGTAGGCAACTTCAGAGTCCTCGTCGTTCAGGAAGAGGTGCCTTCCCACCTGGAAATCACTGCCTTGCACTGAGTGTGTCACTGGGAGCATTCCAGTTCCATTTCATTTGAGTTTGTGTATCTGTTGTTCCTACCAAGTCACTAAGGGGTAACAAAGCTACTCGAGAAGAAGTGTTGGAAGACAGTTCTGTCTGGGTTGCCACTGTCTCACTTAAATACCAGCAGAAAAGTGGATCTCAGAAAAGAGGGAGAGCTTTTTTTCTCTTGAATGGGGGAGTGACTCCAAGACTTGTGGTGTAATGAGTCAATCGAGTTGTAATTGCTTTAAGTAGCACAGAAACTTAGAGAGGGGGGTGGATCAGTGCTGAGAGATGACACAGGAGAGGTGGCAGAAATTCGTATCTGTAGCTGTAATTCTCCTCCAGCATGAGAGGAGCCAGAGGGATGTACGGGACCTCTTGTGCTTTTGTGGCTGCTGCAGCAGCTCTGCACTTCCATCCACATAGAGATAGGCTGGAGAAAATGCATCCCAGCCTCTGGAATCTGGCAAACTATTACCAGCTCCCTTAGTTTGTGTTGTTTTAGGGAAGGTGATGGAGAACAAAAAGGAGAGGAACAAAGCGTGAAAGGGACGCTTATCCAGCCACTGTTTTTAATATCAAAGGGGGAGAGAGAAGTAAGAGATTGCTGGACAGGATAACATTGCAACGTCCTCCCACCCACCAGCCTGTAGATGTTGTTTTCCCAAGCCTATTGCTTTCCTTTCAGTGTAGTAAGAATGCAATAAACATTGTTATTTGAAGGAGAGCGAGGGTGTGGGCTCCCGGGCGTTCATTCGAGCCAGCTGTTCACTTCACCCTGCTTTCAAAGTGGACTCGAGCTCCAGTGGCCTCTGCTGCCAGGGCCCAGGCACATTTCGGACGTGCTGGCCCTGCTGCTGCAGCCTCTGCAATGGAAAAAACAAACCAGTAAATGTTCTCTAATCTAAATCAGTTGGTCATCCGCGGAGTTGCTTTAATAGGGAATGCAAATATTACTTTAATACAGCTTTATTATGTGTTAAGGAAGGAAATGATTGTTAACTTCTACAAACATCATTTTAGAAGCACTTTTTGTTCGTGATCTGAAATGTTAACGTGCTCCTGACACTGGGATGATGATGATGATGATTTCTGCCTACCACGTGCACTGTCTTCTAAATTAAAATATTGCAGACCCTCTTCTCAAGCTTTTATTCAAAAGGGAAGGTTTATTCAGTTGATATTATAACTGCCCTGACATTTCTGCCACTTTGTATCTTTTAATGTATTTCTTAACAGAAATGTAATGTGGCTGTAATGAGGAACTATAATTAGTTTTAATGAGACTTCCTGCAAGGAGCAGTCACCACCACGTTTTACTGTCCCTAAAAATAATGATGTTTTAGCGCCTTCGGCAGCCCCTTCCACCGCCATTCCGGTGTGGGGACGGTGCTCCCCGCGGGGCCGGTGCGGGGCC